>JAOXOE010028384.1:0-16262 GCA_028565055.1 Phoeniculus purpureus | reverse complement strand
GGTGATTGTGGTGATGTTAGGTCATAGGCTGGACTTGATGATCTTAGAGGTCTTTTCCAGCCTCAGTAATTCTGTGATTCTGTGTAATTCTGTGAAATACTACTCTGTGTATAACCCTATGAGCACCCCTTTCCCTCACCTGCTACTTGAAATGTAGACAATTTCTTGCATAAGAAATGGACTGAGGACTTCCCTCAACACTTACATGTGTTCTCTTGCTTCTACAAATTTGTGTTCATCATTACACTTACACAAAATGCAGAATAAGAGCTGCCAATTCCTCAGTCCACCTGAACATAATCCTCTTTCTTCCAATAACAGAAAATAACTTGCTAAGACTTGCTCTCAAGATTACTGTAGTGCTGATGATATTTGCAGCAAACCGCTCTTCATCCGAGCAAGTTTTAGCAGTTGGCACTTGCAGCACAGTTTAATCCATACTATTAGCATATTATTAATTACTATTAGGAATGGGGTGCAGTGCTCAGTATTAATTCAGTGACAACACTTTCATGTGCTCCCATGTATTTTGGAGTATGAGTTGCTACTTTAAATCCTACGGGGTAAAATGCAGAAATTTGCTGGGAAGGATTTCTTTAAAGCTGGGTTATTTATGCCCTCTATGCATATGATTAGATGGTATTTTGAAAGTAAATGTGAAGTGAACAAAAAGTGTTAGGATGCCTGTATGTAACTCAGTAGCAAATGTTCAGATGAGGCTTAGTGCTCCAGCACTGCTAAAGGGCTTTGGATGACTCAAAGCATGGGCAGAATA
Organism: Phoeniculus purpureus; assembly: GCA_028565055.1. Taxonomy (NCBI): domain Eukaryota; kingdom Metazoa; phylum Chordata; class Aves; order Bucerotiformes; family Phoeniculidae; genus Phoeniculus; species Phoeniculus purpureus. The sequence goes on along the minus strand of JAOXOE010028384.1, from coordinate 15,487 downwards.
GTCTCCTACTGACTCAAAGGCTCCAGGATTTAAATACTTGCAACCACATCCAAAGAGGATTTGTAAGTTCAGATCAAAATATTTAGCATTAAAAGTGAGTTCTAAAAGTGAGACCAGCAATTTAGCAAGTAAGTCCCTCTTATCTTTAACTAGTGCTACTTTATTCTGCCATTCCTGCTGCTGGCTGGTATAAGCAACTGAAAAAAACGAGTGATGCTCGGGGGAGTAAAGTGCAACTAGAAATAAATGATGCTCAAAGGGCTAAATTCTACATAGAAGAACTGAACAAAACTATATTTTAAAGGTTGTTTGCACGCTTGGGGAATTTGTGCTACTCTTATTAGAATTGTTAGGAAGATTACTGCAACCTTTGTCATCATATCTTGAAACTTAATCAATCAGCTTTGTCTTATCCTGAAGATTCTTCTAGTTGCATCTTTACGTCCGTATTATAGCTCTCCAGAAAAATCTGAAGCAGTCCATATAACAATTGTGCCACTTTGTTAAAATAAATAAATACAAATGTGCTAAAACCCAGGAAGTTTCTGCCAGCTGCCTCCCACACCAGAGTCATAAACTGATCTTGAATATTGGTTTGAAGAACAAGGCAAAAAACACTGAACATCAAGAAGGTTAGTACTGGAAGTAGGAGGATGACATGCCTGATGAACTAAAATCAGAGTGTACACTAAGTTTTCAAAATGCTGTGAAATCAATAAAGTCCACATTGAATTGGTCGGTATACGAATACTGGTTTGATGGAACTGGTATGTTTAAAGAAAGAACGAGATCTGGCTAAGTGAGTGGGTAAAGAGTTGCCTGGTGACAAGGCAGAAAAAAAGAAAGAATCTCATTCATATGAACATGAACTACCATCTCACAAAAGGATGTAGCTCTACAATTTGATGGGAGATGGGACTAAGGGAAAATTGAAATATTTCAGTAAAATAATCCAAAATTTCTGAAGCCCTGTCAATAATTATTTGCTAATAATCCCAGACAAAATACTGTCCTCAGCTCAAAAGATATGTGTCTCCAGAGGAAGAATTCAAGTTTAAGAGAGACTGGAAACTATTGGATAGTACAGTGGAGGACAGCAATTACTGAGGGCCTGGAGCATCTCTTTCATGAGGTAAGATTAAAAGAGTTGGGACTGTTTAACCTGAAGAAGACGAGAGGAGACTTTATCCATGTCTATAAATACCTGAAGGGTGTAGGGAGGTGCCCACTCACAAGGACAAGGGGTAATGGGCACAAGCTGGAACACAGGACATTTCATGCAGATACAAAGAAAACCTGTAAACAGCCTGCTCAGAGAGATCAGAGTCTCCTCTGCAGATATTCAAAACCCACCCAGATGCAGTACTGCACAATGTGCTCCAGGCAGTCCTGCTTTAGTGGGGTGGTGAGCGTTGGTCTGGATGATCTTTAAACGTCCCTTCTAGCTCCAACCATTCTGTGACTTCAGAAATACAGTTTCAGAGGAACTGTGCTTGGTATCATCCCGTACAAACAACTGACCAGCCTCGTTCAGATATAAATGTTTTACAACACATACGGACGGCCAGCCCTCTCCCCTGAGGTTAAGCTGGTGAGACAGCGATGAGGTAATCTGCTAGACTTTGCAGACAACAGGAGAAGAGTAGTTGGTAGGTCCTGACCTGGCCTAGATTGGAAAAGTGACAACACAGAAAACCACCGCGAGAAACCATGGAGAGTGAAAAGGGAGAATCAATCGCAGTGACTATAGGGAGACACAGTAACGCAGTTCCCCCTCCTCAGGCATGATTATCCAGTGTACTAAATCCTCTGGCACCCACTGAATTTTCAGTTGATATTGAAAGAATTCAGAACCACTCAATGTCTATCGTTTCTCATTTTTCTATACTCTCATTTCCTTCCAGGCACTTTCCCTCTCCAACTTCTTCAAGTCTACTCAAGATATAGTCCAGTAATTCCCTCTTAGATGCTAGAAAATTGCACTGTCTGGAGGGTTTTTTTATTCTTATGCTTCTCTTTCAAAATAATTATCAGTGAACGCATCATTTGTGTGGATGCAGAAACAGTCTGAGATAGTCTTGCAAAGGTATACTTCTGGAAACAGCTGTGTGCTACAGTTTGAGAGAGCAATTCCCAGGAAAAAAACAGCGGTGCCTCACAAGCCAGAAACAGATTCACTCTCAGCAAACGTCATTGCGTGCAAGACACAAACACCATCCCTGTGCAACTCACCTGATGCACTGCATCTCTGAAGTTTTTTTTCCTTTTGATTACACTGACTGCAGAACAGTTTATGCAATCTGATCCGATTTGATAATCCTGCACGATAAGCCTGTACAGAATACTAAGTTTTCTGGGGGAAGTGTTTCTCATACAAATGACCTTTAGTCTTTCCCAGTTAAATGATTGATGAACAAACTCCACCTTTCTTTTTTGGTATGGTTTTCCTTCTAATGACTCTCTTAGTGAGATGTTGTGGTATAGACTGAAAAAGGAGGAGGTTGAAGTCTGGAGCAAACACTACAGACAAGGATGTCCTAATTCTGAATTCGGTATCATATTCTTTGCTGAATATTTCACTCTTCAAGATCCAAATTCCCAATCTACTCTTTAATACTTAGAGCAATATTTCCCATGTTCCCTTGTTTTAAATTATTTTGGCTTTATTATATAATTTTAATGACAAACCTGACTTTACTGTAAGCTGAAAAGGCTTTTCTGCTTCTTAATGTGTTTACCTGTTTGTATTTTCCTAAGGAAAATGTGGGGCCTTTACAACTACTTTAGGTGCATTTGGGGGAAAACATTTTTTCTAAATAAACTTGATGTTGGCATTCACCTGCATCAATTCCTTCATTTCAGTGCAAGAAAAGACCATTCTAAAGCAATAATGAGATGTCAAGCTTAGGATCATTCTTAATTCACTACAATTATCTTTCTGCATTAAGGACTTCTACTCTAATCAGAAACTTCCAGAAGCAGAGAAAAGCTACAGTTCAATTTAGAACCTGGGAATGGTGCCCACAGTGCTGTATCCTTTAGCATCCCTTAACTGTCCTCTTGGAAAGGGTGAAAACAAAGCTTTGCATAAGCCTTGATCCACTCCAAGATTTAGGTGTCATCATTTGAACTGCAGGAAGGCAAGTCTGGCTCTCAGCACGGATACGTCTCCGGTGGCAAGGGGTGCCCATTACTTCTGTAGAAATTCTGTAACAGGCCAAGATTTTCTTTTAAAAAGTAATCTAGGAAGGGTAGAGTAGAAATAGTGCTTTCAGTCCTTATTAATCCAGCATTTTGTTCATCCAAGATGTGAGACACTGACCTTCAGTTTTGCCTCTGCCTTTAAGGATTCAAAGCTTGCTTTGCCACGCTTCCAGCTCAAGAAGATACCACAAGACTTTTGTGGCTGCAACTGAGCTGCACAAGATTTTGCAGAAGAAAAACACTCTCACTCCCCTTCAGAGAATCATAGAATTGTTTAAGTCCATCAAGTCCAACCATAAACCCAACTGTCCCAAGCCCACTGCTAAACCCTATCCCTGAGCTCCAGATCCACACAACTTTTAAAAACAACCAGGGATGGAGATTCAACCACTTCCCTGGGCAGCCTGTTCCAAGACCTGATGATCCTTTCAATAAAGTTTTTCCTAACATTCAACCTAAATTTCCCCCGGCTTCCTCAGCCGTTCCTCATACTGCACTGCGCATGGAAACACGACGAGTATAAGTACTAACTCTCAGGCAGAGAGTTACTGACTACAGCTACAGCTGATGTAGTCATCTCGCTTGCAATTATTCTCCACTATTATTCACATCAAGACTATGTAAATACAAAATAAATCACTTGACGAGGTGTTTTTTTTTATCCCTTAGAAAATAAACAATTGAAACCCGAGTGAAATGAATAAACCAGAATGAAAAGAATTACTCTTTTTTCTCTTTTCGCTCCGGGTTATGTTGAGGACATAAAAGCCACTTCTGCTGCTTTTTCCAAAATGGCAACTTCTGATAGGTACCTCAAGAGAAACAAGAAGAGCTGTGAATGACTTCTTGCATTTATTAAAGTGTTTGCTTGAAGGGTGGCATTGAAAGAAAGTGAAACAACCGTTCAAGCAAAGCAAAATATGGTGAAAGCATTGTGGCTTCTAATTTATTTGATAGATGCACTGTGAGACTCAATAATTAAATTTCAGTGATTGTCTCCTTTTTTCTTTCTTTGCTTTTTCCCTCAGCTACAGGGCCTACATTTAAATTTGGCAAAATCTAACTTGCAGAAAAAAACCCACAGGTACCTTCTGCTTCTCTGTTAGACGCTAATTTACACAACCTTGACTTCCTATTATCCGTTTAGAATCCTTGTCTTTGCTATTTTCACATATTTTAAAATTCTTTATCATCTAGTTAAGTGACACAGTCCTATCAAAATACACAGAACCCCCAATTTCCAAAACTACATTATTAAAACAAAGGAGTATACACACCTTATTTTTCATTCCTTTGATCCTTCGGTCTTATCCGTTACCTGGTTACTCATGCACTGTGTTGGCTGAAGAGGAGCTCAGCACAATATAGAGTGCTTATACACAGTGTATATACAGATGTATATACATGTCTATACAGATGTGCTGGAAGAAATGAATCACGTTTCTCTGTGCTATAGCTACAGGTATCACACACACCTGTATCGGAATAAATGCAGGTATTTATAGCCCTGAGCAAAGATTTACTGCAGCAGTTGGAGAGTCATAAACCCTCCTCCTTCCAAAAGCAGTAGGTAACAAGAATTTCACGTGCTGCCTCTGGGGAAGGGTTTGTTGCCATGTGGCTGCAGATGGCCTGCGTGCAGGCACAGCTCAAGCCGGTGCTGTCTGTAATAGTACATACACAGGTTGTATATATGCATTCCTCTATGTGTGGAAAAACTAGGCTCAGGCTTATCTTTGCGCCGCCCTCAAAAGTCTGGAAAGAACAGATACATCGCTGGACAGGTTCTTCTGCACCCAAATACATAAGATAATGCAGCAGCCCTTCTCCTGACATTCAGAGGTATAAATGCACTGAGCATAAAGACCGTAGGCATGTCAGACTTCAGGCTACATTTTACTGTACTGGATACAGATTCTCTTTTTCTACCACCCTCAGTAAGCCTTAAGTGCATGGATAGAGGCTCACCACCCTCAGAATGAAGCAGAGCAGTGCTCTGTAATGTTTTCCTTTGCTTCCAAGTGCTGCTGCTAGAGACATGTCTCTGCAGTTTCATGCAACAGGAAGCTTTTTAAATACATGCCCTTAAAATTTCAGCAAAACTAAAGTATTATTTCGGAACGACCCACAAAAATAAAAATAAATACAAAATGCCTCCTAAACTGTATATTAATAAAATTCATGCTTTAACTACAGTGAAAATTCCTAACAAAGATAATGCACAAGCCAGGAGTACTCTGTTAGCTGTACACAAAATGTGTTAATATGAGAGCACTGCCTCTATCTGCTGCAGTAAAATGTCACTACCTGTGTTTACTGAAAGGCTAGACTGAAAAACACAAGTAAGACTCACATGCTGAGGCAAGACTGGTGTGATGATGCTAAGTGCTGTGGTATCTTGCTAACCGGAGTCTTTCCTGAAACCACAGCTCAAGGCTTCTGTAATTGCCTGGCACAGCTGAACTCTCTGCACGTATATATCAGCCTGCACTGAATTTTTCTCATTACCACTAGGATTATATGTGCCTGGCTCCCCTGGAACTCTGCAGAGACCCTCACCAGTCATGATAAACCTTGCAGTCCAAAATTCTTTAACTTTTTAGAAGTTCAGTGGACTAAATCTAGGTAAGAAACTTTGAGAACTGAAAGAGAAAAACCAAGTCTTCCACCTGAGCTGAGTCCACACAGTAGCCAATTCTCAGCAACTCTAAATAAATCAGACTTGCCCCCAAGTCTTTTACAGCAATTTTCTAAGTTCATACGAGTTCTTTTAAAAGTAAGTTTATCTTTACAGTCTATCCAAAGGATAACATGAGTGGAAACAGAGACACATAATAATATTTAGCCATTACGTGCCTGTGGAGTTATTTTGTACCGACCAAACCTGTTCTCTGCCAAATAGACAAGTGAGAAGTTGTGACAGAAGTGACAAGTGTTTTTGGTAACAGGTTCCTGATCAATCACACTGTGTAATTACCAAATGGTGCAAACTTCATGATGCAGACAAATTCTGTCTGCAGAATACTCCATACATTTTTTATGCAGGTTCTTCTGAATATAACCGCATATACTATGAATATTTAAGGACCATATGAAGGCTGGATGATAGTAGAGAGTTGTCCTTCACTTAGATCTTTACATAGCAAACATAAACATTTATTAGGTTGCAGTTGTATTAACTTCCTGTATAACACTAACACATGTACAGCTGCATCAGCATTTTCTTTTGCGCTGCTTAGCATAGAAAATAATTCCAAACTTGATAACTAATGTCAAGGAGAAAAGCACTTTTGTCAGGTACGAAGATGACAGAAGAGCTTCCTTGCCATAAGCTCTTCGTGCAGCATTTATAAGTAGATGCTAGAGTTTTATGTGTTTTATGAGTAAAGTTTAGTCCATTGAGTAACTATGATCATTACAATCAAATCAAATCAAGACAATGATATAATAAAGTCTGCTCTAAAGCACTTTGTCAGTTGGTGAGGAATTCATGGCAGCGATGAGTCTGAAAGCAGGATTCACACTCACTGGTGCACTGCTCTTGGGACAGTTTCTTTGGTTTCCCAAGACAAGCCTTATTTATTCTGACTACCACCTATAAGACCCAAAGTACAGAGCGCACAAGTAAGCAAAACACTCTACAACTGCAGGATCCCAGATACTGAAGGTTTAATACTCACTGTGTTTTTACCTCTTAGAAAAACATGAAATGTTGCCACAACTTCGATTCTGTATTTACGTTGCTACACATTTTTTCAGTAAATATGCTTCTACTATTAACAGACCAAATTCTCCAAAGCTTGAATAACCAGCAGAAAAATCCACCATACCTTCAGGAAATCATCATTCACAGTATTGTCCTAAAGCTCTATAGGGTCTTTCAGACAACACAGACATTATCCTATTCATAATTATTATAGTAAAAACACAATTTAATTTTCCAAGGCACAGCAGATGTTAGTTGAATATTGCTTAGCTCCTGTTCTAAGTGCCTGCGGCACAAATGGGTAATCAATACAGTTAATCAATATGCTGTTCAGCCATGCAGATTCCCACGTCTGTAATTTCAGCTTTATTCAAATGCTCTTGAGTTTCAATGTGTTTCTGATTTTTTTTTTTTCATCCAAAAGAGGCACAGAAATTAGTAAGTTGTAAGTCTTAACATTTTGGGGAAAACTGAAAATAATCCACTTTGACTATCATTGTACCCAAAATATTTCACTATTTGAAGGTTTCTTAGTTGTCTGGGCCTCACTCTGGCTGAGAAAAATCCACTGGTATATAGGAATCGGTGTCAAAAATAGCAGAAGGAAGCAGAAATTGCTCATTCTAACGTATTCATTAAAGAACTAACATAAGCACAAACTTGCCATGTAGAGTAAGGCTTCACAAACAGCTTCCATCTGCATTCAGCAAGTGCAGGTAGGATGGAGTTAAAAGCACTATGAGCTAACGGTTTAAAATAGTAGACAGAGGCTCAGCAACCAGAGCTCTGGGGATTGCAGTCACAAGTAATTGCTGATTCTTCTTTTTAAAATTAATATGTGTGACAAAACGCCTCTTATTGTTAATCTTTTCAGCCTCGTCATTAGCGCTGAATAAACATGAACACAGTTGTCTTGGTTTGTTTGAAAACTATTGAAAAATGTAAGGAACCACAGAGCTTAGAGGAAACTGTCAAATATGGCATTTGTGTTCTTTTTAAATAGCTTGAAATGAGAGGAAGAAGAGCGTGAGATTAAAATCATCATCTCTGATTATGTGGTTCTTTTCCAGAGGCTTCCTAAAAGCTGTATCTGGCTGGATTGATCAATGAAATGAGAGACGAGGAAGAATATTTAAAATTGCTTTTTCAGCTGGCTGTCCTAGACACAGGAGCTGTACAGTGTCTCAACAGACTGGAATATTTCATGCAAACACATCCCGTATTTCTTTGTAAATACAAGCTCTTCTAAGTATCCTCATGATTGCTTCCTGTGCAAAACTTCCCCTTCCTCACCCAGGAGTGGAACTCTAATTTTTACGTGTATGTATTTTAGTCCCAAGTTTATTATGTTTTGCTAATTCTTTGCATCTGGGACAAATGAATGAGTTCTAGTCTTGTGTTACAACTCTCACCGAGGAGCATCATAGCTCTTAAAAAGTGTGGAGAAAAACACCACTCCATGGCTCATCCCTAACTTCTGATTCAGAAGGCAAAAATACAGCTCTAGAGTCAAATGCCTTCCAACTCAGGGTCTGAAAGCAACAGTAATTTGGGCTTATATTTATCTTCATAATGACTTATCTTGAATATCTATATATAAAATATATACATTATAATAATGCACATAGAATGTATAATAATGTACATAAAATGTATTATAAATATTATACATAATTATACATCCGAATATATTATATGTTATAATGCAATTATATATATTGTATATTTTTATTTCTAGGATACAGTGTGAAAAGGCCATTAATATTTGTTTGTGTGTCATAAACACGATGTTTGTTACTGGTCAACAAACGGACCCACTTCCTTTTAGTGTCTGGTCAGATGTGTGATGTAGTGATTTACTTGAAAATTAAAAAAACACATCCATCCATGTTGATTATTTCTTGCAAAACACAGAATATTTTCCCATAAAATACCATCACAGTGAACTTTCCCTTCCACCTGTACACCAGCAGAATTTTAGTTATGATCCCAGTCCGTAAGACACCAAGACGATTTATACTGCACTGACAGGTCTTTGAAAAATGACAAGAGATTTTCATTGCAAACCAGTGAACAAAGTCAGGAGAAGCCCATACATTCCCAGCTGTGAAATACAGATGCTGAAAGGGCACCAGAGACAGAATGATCTCCAAAACAGCTGAATTTGTTCTATACAACAATATGTTTCTTGCCACTATCTAAGTAAGCAAAATAGAAACACATTTGGTTTTTATTGGAGTAATCTGTTGCAAAATAAAACGACTCCTTTAATTTTGTCTATGTTTTGTGCTTCTGAGAGTGTAAGTATTTCAAACCAATGTGGAACAGGCAGAATAACCTCACTATGATGAACCAGCTGCCTCAATTTCTGCATTCTAAAAATTTACCATCCAAAAAAACTGTGGAAAACATTCTCTAAAAGGCTGTTCAATCCCCCAGGGCATTTAACACCACTGTAATGTAAAAAAAACTACCAAAAAAACCAGAAAATATTTTTGTAGTTTTAAATTACAAAGATTGTCCTTGGAAATGTGTTCGTCATGGATTAGGAAAAGGCACAGCACTGCACAGAAAGAGAGTCCCGTACCTTATGATACTAACAAGTAACGCATTAACTGTCAAGGATGAGAACAGTTTTCAAATTCATTTTTAGCAGGATTTTTTCACACTTAATGATGGAAACTGTGTTGAAATAAATAAGAACGGACAGTGACTTTCTTCCCCCCGTTTTTCAGATGCTGTTACTCTTGGCATTAACAAACAGAATGTGTTCCCCTGCTCTGAGGCAGCCAAGTGTATTTGTATCTCTACAAACACAGACACTTGTGCAAAGCTTCACCAACAAAGATTAATTTCTCTTCCTCCAATTTTCTTTCTTCTGTTTTAGAAAGACTAATAATTGAATAAAGGTGCATTGTCTCAATTATAGTGTGTCTTCCCTACAGTTCTCCTAGGATTATGGAATGGATACCACGTTCATTTCACCCTTGGATTAGACACATCTGGAAAGAGTCAGACAATACTTGATGGCACTTTCTCATCTACTTGGATAGCTGTTGTTATGGTGATAGTTCCAGGAGGGCAAATTAATGAGGATGACTTGAAAGCTTTATGTTTACAGAACAATTATTTTTAACACCTCACAAGAAAAGGTGACAGTACTGCTTCTTGCTGACTGCGTGTCACCGTACCAGCTTTCATGAAAGTGACCTGAGTTTCTGTTTGTTATCTATCTGCAACATGTTGACTACAAATACACATAGCTGCATTCATATGCAATGAAAAGGAACAAAAAACCCCTGTCTCATATTCAAAACTAAGCAGTGAACAATTCCAAGAACTTGTATCACTCAAAACACAGGTCTGCAGGCATTGCATCGCCAAGACTAATCCACCAGCTTGTGGTGAGCCATGGTGACACAACTATTGGCCTAGAGTCTTCCAGCTCAGAGGTACCTGATGCTTACACAGAGTTTGGCTCTCAAATATTAGGAAAGTACATGGTTACTTACATATTCTTCATAGGCCTCGGGTGCAGGTGGTGGGGGTGGTCTGTAGCCTGGGACAGCTGGGGTGCCCCTTGCTCGTGGGGTGGGAACGCCCCTCGCAACGGGTAGGACGGGGAGAGATCCACGAGTCACCGGTGCTCCTCTAGGTGCTTGGGCACCTCGTCCAGGCAGGGGTGGGGGAATCGCACCCCCACGTCCCCTGGTGAGGAGCAAAAAAGAATAACTTTGGTGTGTACAGCAAGGGAGGACAGGCAAGTGCTGTCCTATTGTAAAGACTCTTGCATTAGTAGTACTATCTAACACACTGTGTATCTGTACGGCTTTGGCAGCCACAACATCAAGCACCGTTAGTCAATATCTCAGGCAGAACTCAGAACGTCATTCTTTCCAAGTCTTTTACAACTGATCCATATCCTGGATCACCTCAATTCAGACTTGCAGAGTTACTCCAAGGTAGTTCCTCAGGAAAGTGAGGAATCCTTTTCTGTTGCTCTCAAACTATATTATGTGAGCAGTCACCATCCTTCACTGTCATGTTTATTGGCAGATGGGAGAAAGAGATTCGTAGATGATGCAGGATGGCAGAAAGGTGCAAGTCAAAGTAGAGAAAAAATAGAAGAGGAGAGTAAGAAGTTTTATTCCTGCCTAATTTAGTTCAGGACAAGAAAAGGGTAGCACGGGGTTCTGCTTTCCCACGTGGCGCACGTACAGAAAAGCACAGGTGGATTTAGCACCTCCTGTCTATTTATGCTCTACCTACCTTGCTGTACTGATACACCACAAAAGTTATCATGCGTTAGCATAAAGTACTGGCATGAGAAATTTAGTTTAAGACACTTCTGTTGCCTTCAAAAAGAAAATATTTACCTGGGATTTCTCACTGGAAAATAGAGAAAGCATCCAGGATCCTGCATCTGTTCAACTGACCCAATCAGTTAGGTATTTTGAAGGAATCGGGGGCCAGTACTCCACTGGTTATGCTTTAAAACAATTTAAAAGCTGCCAGCCTGCTGCAGTGATCATTAACAAGTCAAATCGTTCAGAGATCTGAGGTGTGAGGAAGACTGGGTTCTAAGCCCAAGAAGACTTTGACTGCAAGCATCCTATGTATGTTCATCACACCACTTGTAAAAAATTCCATTCAAGAAGGACTGAGGGAAAACATGAGAGATACCTTCAGAGGAAATAAAAAGGGAGTGCTTGTAAGCAAGATCTGCCAGTTTCATTACCAAATAACAACAACTCTGTCAGCATAAAAAGAAGTACCTCCATGTCCTATTTCCTCAAAAATAAGTGAATTTCTTAGGACTCATCCTCAAATGATCCCTATGGATGACTAGAAGCACCTAAGTAATGCAGATACCTTAGGCAACCCATTTCTTAAAGGTTCACTTTGGAAAAAATAGGTCTAAAAGAGAGATTATACAATGGCCTTATGAACCAGCAGAGCTATCTACTACCACCTACATATGAAAACATACTTGGAAAAATTGGGAAATACTCATACACCAATTTTTTAGATTATGCTTATCAAAATAATATAAAACTGGTAACCCATACAACAGTGTGATTTTTTATATAATATACAAATATACAATTCCACAAATATAATTATATATTAATTAATATATTAATAATTAATAATATATTGCTTTATTGTTATATATTATATATTGTAATATATAAGCATTATATTGATTAATATATGAAAATTAATAATTAATATTAATGGCCTACGCCATTTCCCTGACCAATGACTTTATGCTGACCATATTGATTCTGTGCCAGAATAGCAATATTCTTTCCTAGAAACACCTCTTCACTGGCTTTATAGTCTACTGTGATTTGCTGTTCGGTACTTGTATACTGCTTGCACAGCTTGTGAACTGCAGATGAGAGACACTGGTACAACACAGACCATAACAATTTTTAGAAGAAAAACATCCTGGTTTACTGACCACGATGTGAATGTGATTTTCCTTATTTTTAAAAACATCTATGCTTGGTTTACGTTATGTTTTCTAAAGCTGCTATCATAATAGCTCATACCTTGAAGGAGCTGCAGGAGGCACACGGATCCCTCTTCCTCTAATGCCCCGTCCACGTGCTGAATCCTCAGAACCATTCAGATATGACAGTTCTCGCAGCTGCTCCTGGCGAATTTCATCATTATAATCCTGAAAAGCAAGGGTGAAACTTGCTGAAACTTTCTGTTCTGGCTGAGCTACCAAACCAGATACCACATGGGATGGGATTTGGGTGAATTGCTCTCTGTCGTCACCTGCACGATGAAAAACCGTACAGTGGGAGTGGACAATAATCTGTAACATGTGGACCGGCAGATTAACAGGGGTAGTTAAATTGGTCATCAAGAACATGTACAGAGAGAACAGAACACAAGAGGCACAGAAGGCATAACACCAGAGCAGACACTAAGATCATATCTGCATACAAGATAAATGGATCTTCACATACAGAAGGTACCGATCTCCCAACAACCTGAAAATCTAAAAATGCATTTTGTAAGTGATACACTGACAGTTAGAATGGTGTGAAGGGGTGTGCTGTGAAACCAGGGAAAGGGGAATGTGAATGTGCTTTGAGGCTGGCTGAGAAGAAAGTGGGGGGATAGTAAAACAAAAGTGTCTGGTTGCCAGCCTTGAAGTACAGATAAAGAGGAGAGAAGAGAACAACTAGTCTTCAAGCAGCAGAGCTAAGTGGATAACAAGATGTTCAAGGTTATTTTCCCGGGCTTGGGTCTGCTTGGCACTCTTGCCAAAGAAGAAAATTACTGTGAAAAAGGTCTTCAGTGTCAGTCAAGAGACCATGCCTGAGATCCCCAAGACCAACTGGGCAGACACAAACAGGACGATAACAATTAATTGTAATATCCCCTCCTGTTTATGCAGATGTATGAAAAGACTCTATAACGCACCTTCTCTGCGTCCGCTGGCGATAACAAATCACCTCCCCAAAAACTCTAAACAGAGTCCTTAGGTCTTTCCGTGCGTCATAAGTATTTTCTCCTTTTTTTTGGCAGACATCCCTGGTCACCTTTATGTACTTAAACCACAAATTCCACTTTATCCTGCACCTTAGCATGCAAAAGGTACTGTAGGATCATTGGAGTGGGTGATTTAATCCAATCCCAATTAGCATCATTGAATGCAGCCTTCAATCATTGTATATAACCACTAAACAGCTTCTGAAAGGAGCCCTCTCTTCAGAATTTGTAGTAACAGAACTGTGTTTACTGTAAGAAATTGCTAAATGATATAAAATAGGCCCATTCTAAAACTGCAGGGTGTCAATTCCAGCGCTCCAAGATTCTGCTGGCTCAGGAAAGAGAACATCAGATTCATTTCCTTTTCTTCATGATAGGAAATACAGAGTGTAGGGCTCAGTCGGAAGTTTCTCTTTCCATATTGAGCTCTGTGCCTGCTGATGCTGGTAACAAGGGTCCACTGCTGCAGCTGGCTTGTTGGCAGCAAAACAGTGTGACAGCTGATCACTGTTTCAAAACAGAAAGGATTAGTGAATTGCAACCCTTCAGTCTTTCCATCCTTCCCTAAGCAACTGCCAACACTTGTCATGCGGTACCACTCGAGTTGGTGACTCCAGGATGCATTCAAGTGACAATTCTGTTTAGCCAAGTGAGATGGAACTGGGACTTCTCCTGTTCCTTCTTCTTTCTGAGGAGATCCAGGAAATCTATTTAAAGATATGATGCTGATTCTGTTGTGTTCTAAGAGAGTGTGGGCCTGGGCATGATTTCTCTTCTAAATTTACAGGCAGCGCAGCTGAAGTAGAATCTCTTAATGAAACTCAGAAACGGGCTCCGTATGTACAATATAGCGTGTTAAACCTGCAGTAGAATCACAATTAAAACCAAATCCCTACCGTGCTAATGAAACAGGCAATGGCTTTCAGATTGCACCAATTTCCAAATCTTTTAGCATGTTTTTCCACCATTATAACATTGACAGTAACAAGTCAAAGACACCATCCTAAACCAAACACAGAGGGACAGAACTGACAGAATTAATAGGGTCAAATTTACAGCAATTGCTGAGCAGGTACCACCTACTCTGTGCCTTGTGTTATATTATCCTTTAGTCATATTGGCTTCACAAAGATTAGGATTTCAAACTTGCTGATTGAGTTTACACTTCAGATTCCAGACCAGTGCTGGGACTGAACATTGGTAATAACACAAGTAAATTTTGTAAGAGAAAGATGGGGTGGAGAGTTGGTCAGGGGAGAGAAAGAGAACCTGTAAGTGGCAGAAGCTGGAGCCTTCTGTGCTACTGCTATAATCTCTTTCCTTTGGAACACTGCTGTATGAATGAGTTCTATCACAAATAGCATCGAAGTTGCTATTCTTGCCTCAGATAAATATTTCATTTAAAATCCTAGTACTGGTGAAAAAGTAAATCCAAATGAAACTTACTGGATCTGAAATCTGAACCATTCTGTTATGCAATGTCCTTCACTTTTCTGCATGCAGCCATTTACCACATGTCCAGTTAAGAAATATGTCCAACATATTTGAAAATGTCACTGTAAACACAGCACAGTGCAAGGAAGACTGCAGTTAAGATGCTGGGACCTTGAATGAGAGACTTCAATAAAAACCCTGTAACTCTGTATCAATTTGTCTAACATGACCTTTAAAAAGCAAAATGAAGACTGTATTTTCTAAACCTGAAATTTTCAACAGAAATGCTCACTTCAATTCTTTCATTAAATCAGAAGACAAAACAACATTGAATTAAATTTTCATAATTGCTATGTTATGAGAGTTAGAATATCCTCCTGATTATTGAATTGTAGTTGTAAAGGGTTGAAACTAAGAAACTGCTTTGCTCCCAGGTTTTAAGGGGAAAGGAAACTAAAGCAGTCAGGTCTCAGTGCGATCTCGGATAAATTTGCCAGACAATGGATATCTTAGGAAACTGAAAGAGGAAAAGTTCATTAACTCTTAAACTAGATACAGAAAAGAAGAAAAATGTCAAGCAAGTTAGTGCAGAAATGCAGCCCATCAGAAACTGTGTTCCCCAATGCCATT
>JAOXOE010028383.1:0-16262 GCA_028565055.1 Phoeniculus purpureus | reverse complement strand
TGAACTTGCCCCTCTTGGTTAACTCGTCCCTCTGGGTTAACCTGCCCCTCTGGGTTAACCTGCCCCTCTGGATTAACTCGTCCCTCTGGGTTAACCTGCCCCTCTGGGTTAACTCGCCCCTCTGGGTTAACTCGTCCCTCTGGGTTAACTTGCCCCTCTGGGTTAACTCGCCCCTCTGGGTTAACCTGCCCCTCTGGGTTAACTCATCCCTCTGGGTTAACCTGCCCCTCTGGGTGAACTCGTCCCTCTGGGTTAACTCTCTGCGTCCTCAAAGGCACCGGTGAGTTGTCACTCGGGATGTTCCTATCTGAGCCCTGAGCTCGGACTGAGGACCCAGACAGCAACCCAGGGCTGCTGCTGTCCCTTGGTGCTGGCGCCCGGCCCGTTCGTGCCAGGGCAGCCTTTTCCTCGGCCAGCGCCAGCTCCGCTCCCAGCCCGGACCCCTAGCACCAGCGGCGCACCCCTGCAGGCAGCGCCCTTGGCTCACGGGGTCCCTCCTGCCGGAGGTGCCGCCCTGTGCGGGACATCTCCTGCCGGCGGCTCGGCACCCCCTGAAGTCTGCCCGTCCTACCGGGAGATTCATCCCCAGAGCTCATTAAGCCGCCCGCAAAGCCCCGGCTGAACGTGGCTGCACTAGTTTAATAAAGCGGAGACAGCTGCCATCAATCACGCGGCCGCGCCACACATCTGGGGGAAATCCAGGGCCATCACTCTTCTTCCTTCTCCTCACCTCCGTGTTCCAGCGGTCACTGCCCCGGGAGCTGGGAAGGACGGCTCTGCTCCCCTCCTAGGCTCTGGTCCCCAGGTCCTACCCTTGTCCCTGCACCCCATCAGCTGAGACCCAACCCTCGCCAGGCAGCTGCAGGGGCTCTGCAACTGGTGGCCCTGGTGTCCCGCAGTGTTTTGTCTCTTTGGAAGGCCCAGGAAGGTCCCTGCAAAGGGCCAAGGGCAGAGGAAGGACCTCAGGGGCAGACAGAGAACAGGGGACAGGTGCAGGAGGTCGAGGAGGAGGAGCTTCACCCTTGCACCTTCACATCGCGCTCTGGCTGCTTTCAGTGCTGCCTCCTGCTTACAAGCAGCAGAAGCAGGGGGGGAAGAAGATCCCCGCAGCAGGGCTCAGCACAGAGGTGTCTGGTCTGAACTCAGATGGCACCTCCGTTCCCCACCTGGAACAAACCCACACCACCCCTCATCTGCTCCCGCCAGGCAGGAGACCACACTCACAGCGCAGGTGCCAGCACCTCCCTGGTGCCTCTGAGCACTCACGGTCTGAGCATCGTCTGCTTCCAGTGCAGCAGCTGCCTCCTCTGCTGAGAAGATCTCCTGGATGTTGGTTCCACAAGCTCCTGGGCTAGCAGTGACGTGGGACTGCAGTCGTGCGCAGGGTTTGCTGCGGCTTTGTCACCACCAGCCACAGAGGGATCTGAACACAGGCAGCGCAACAGCTGAGGGCACCCCGTGGGGTATCAGGGTTCCTTGGGTCCTTCCCCAGCTCCTTGAGGGTGGGTTTGTGAGCGGTCATAGGGCAGGCAGCAGCCAAACTCTTCCCTCGACCCCGTGAGTGCCCCAGGGTGGAATCTGGGGTGAGAGACCCGACTCCTCCAAGGGCTGTTTCCCCATCAGGACAGTGGTACCTCGATCCCAACAGATCAATGTTGAGGTTCAAACTGTTACCTGACTGTCCCGAGAGGAGCCAAGACCTGCTTCACGGCCCCTTCAGCTTGGCCAGTGACTCGGGACACTTGGACATGTCTGTGGCTTCTTGTTTCGGGTCCCCCTCCCTTGCTGGGGGCTTCTGCTGCAGCTTCCACCCCCCTTCTTGAGCCACAGCATCAAATCCAGCACAAGAGTCATAGAGTCATCAAATGGGTTGGGCTGGAAGGGACCCCCAAAGGGCACAAGTCTAACCCACCTGCACCCAGCAGGGCCAGTGCTCCCCAGCCCAGGTTGCCAGAGCTCCAGCCAGCCTGACCTTGATGGCTCCAGGGATGGGGCCTCCACCCCCTCTCTGGGCAGCCTGTTCTAGGGATCCCTCATCCTCAGATTCCAGACCTTTCTCCCCTGTCCAGCCTCACTCTGCCCCTTTCCAGCTCCAGACCAGGACCTACAGTTCCCTGCTCTCTTGAATACCCCTTCCCCAGACTCCCTGTAGGCCCCTCTCAGGGTCAGAAGGTCACTGTGGGGTCCCCCTGGAGCCTTCTCTCCTCTGCAGCTGAACAGCCCCGACTCCGTCAGCCTGTCCCCAGAGCAGAGGGGCTCCGGCCCTCTGAGCATCCTCGTGGCCACCTCTGGACACGCTCCAACAGCCCCACATCCTCGTGGTGTTGGGGGCTCCAGAGCCCGGCACAGGACCCCAGGTGAGGTCTCCCCAGGGCAGAGCAGACGGGCAGGACCCCCTCCCTCCATCTGCTGGCCACGCGGCTTCTGATGCAGCCCAGGGTGCCGTTGGCCTCCTGAAGGCAGACCCAGAAAAGAGCCAGAGGGACCTGAGCGATCGGGTCCCACGAAGGGCCGGGCTGACTGCAGCAGGGTTCCCCGAGTCCTCCCAGGCTGCAGCAGGGGCCGCCGCCAGGTCCGACATCTGGCACAGATTAGCCGCAGGGGCTGCTCCCGCTGCCACTCGCCCACCACGGATGGTGCGGCAGAGGGGGCGGCAGGAGGGTTTTCACAGCTGGAAGGAGTTGGAGCGGGGAGGAGGAGGAGGGGCTGGGGGCAGACAAAACCCAGCATTGAACTCTGGGTGGGGAAACTCTGTGTGAGAGGGGGCGAACACGTGGGGGTGTGTGAGGGGGGTCACCCACCGACTGGCTGCCGGTGCCTGCACATGGCGAGAGCTCCCGGACCCCAGCAGCCCTTTGGAGAGAGGGGAAGGAAGCTGAGGGCGAACGAGGGAACCATCACACCCGAGAGGGAGGGAGAGAGGGGGTTGGGACTGGAAATGACCGAGGGGCACCTGTCTGCACAGGGAAGGTCTCTGGTGGCTGGGGCTGAGTGGTGGGGTCGGTAAAGCTGAGCGAATGGTTGCACCTGGTGATCCTGGAGGCCTTTTCCACCCGAAACAGCTCTGTGGTTCTGTGGCTGATGGGAGACCTCTGGGAGAAGGAGGGTTTGAGACAGCTCCAGAGGAGGAGACTCCACAGCCCCCCTGGGCAGCCCCTGCCGGGGCTCTGGCACACTCACCAGGAAGAAGGTCCTTCTCACACTGATGTGGAACCTCCTGGACTAGATGATCTTTTGAGGTCCCTGCCAGTCCCTAGTGTTCCGTGATTCTGTCCCAGCTCACAGCCGCTGCCCCTTGTCCTGTCACTGGGTGCCCCTGAGCAGAGCCTGGCTCCATCCTCCTGACACCCACCCTTCCCATATTGATCAACATCCATGGGGTCACCCCTCAGGCTCCTTTTTTCCCAGCTCCAGAGCCCCAGCTCCCTCAGCCTTTCCTCAGCAGGGAGATGCTCCCCTCCCTCCATCATCTTCATGCAGGTAGGTGATCCCTTTCTTCTAAGAATCTTTTTTCTCTGGACTTTTTCCCTGGTTTTCCCACACACAGCACCGAACAGAACTCAGTGTCTTTGGTTAATACATTATTTAGGTGCCTGTTCTGAAGGCTGAAGAGACACTGGGTACCTGAGAGCTGACAAAAACACAGTCCTCTTCACAGCTTCCCTCAAGGCAAGCGGGTAAATGCTTCCCAGTCTCTTACAGGATGGAGATACTGAGACAAAGTCCTGTCCAAGGTCACAAAACGTGAACAGCCAACAAAGAGAAGAGGCACAGCTCTGAACCAGGGTGCTTAAGGACATCGTCTAGCCCTGGGCTTGGTACAGTTAGGTTAACGTTGGACTCAGCCACTTTTTCAACCTAAAAGCTTCTAAGATTCTGTGTCATACAAGGCTCACAACAGCTAGTCCTTGCTTTGCACCTCATAGAATCATTCTGTCTGGAAAGGACCTCCAGGATCAGCAAGTCCAGCCCTCAGCCCAACAGCTCCCTAACCCCTACAACATAGCCTCAAGGGCTAGAGCCAGTCAGTTTTTAAACACCTCCGGGGATGGAGACTCCACCACCTCCCTGGGCAGCCTCTTCCAGCACCCAACGACCCTCTCAGCAAAGAACTTCTTCCTACGATCCAGTCTAAACCTCCCCTGGTTCAACTTGAGGCCATTTCCTCTTGCCCTGTCATTAGGAATTTGGGAAAAGAGCCCAGCACCAGCCTTACTACAACCTCCTTTGAGGGAGCTGTAGAGAGCAAGAAGGTCTCCTCTCAGCCTCCTCTTCTCTAGACTAAATAAACTCAGTCCCCTCAGCTGCTTCTCACAGGGCATCCACCAGGTTCCATGCTCCAACCACTGAACCATCATCCAAAGCAACCTGAGAATCCCAGTCAGACTTTGCTCTTAAGTCAAACAAACTCATACAAACTCATTCTTGATCACAAATACAAGTCCTTCTCCAAACTGCTTTGCAAACTTGCTCAACGTGCTCTTCTCACTCCTGTAGTGACGAGACACTGGGTGTCTTCAGAGAGAGCTGACAAAAACCCAGTCCTCTTCACAGCTTCCCTCAGGGCAAGCAGGTTCCTCACATCTGCAGCAGCCCTTTGGAGAAGGAGCAGGCTCAGCTTTCCCGTTCAGTTGCTGCCAGCACTCTCCTTCCTCTGAATCTATTTCACTTCAGTCCTGCTTACGAATCACAGAAGGTAGGAGATGAGGACAAAAGGGAGGAAGGAAGGGAGGGAGGGAAGGAAGAAGGGCAGAAGAACAACAGGCTTGAATGCAAACAAGGACAGAGCACATCTAGGGAAGCTTAATCTCTTGAGAAGCAGATCAGATGCCATTAACAGAATGAAACACCAATGTTCTCTACGACTTCCTGCAGAAAGCTCCCTGCTGGGTTTACAATAAGATCTGTAATTCAGAAGTTAAAAAAGAAGGATTTTCTCCTGTGAGCAATTTTATGTAAGGAAAAACCCAAAGTGCAATGGAACAACCAACAGCTCCCCTGAGGGTAAAGAATTGCCTTTGCTGTCTGTGGAGTCTTCTTTCTCTTCTCTTTGGTGGGCACCTCCCAAATGTGGCCACTGCTCCCTGGTTTCTTACTGATTACAATGACACGATGCTCTGCACAGAGATGATGAAGGGAGGGGAGCATCTCCCTGATGAGGAAAAGCTGAGGGATAGAATGAAGGGTCATGGATTGAAGCTGGAGAAGGGCAGATTGAGGCTGGACAGGAGGAAGAAGTTCTCGAATCTAAGGGTGGTGGATCCCTGGAACAGGCTGCCCAGAGAGATGCTGGAGGACCCATCCCTGGAGCCATTCATGGTCAGACTGGATGGGGCTCTGGGTAACCTGGTTTGGTGAGTGATGGCCTTGCTTTGTGTAGAGGGGTTGGACTAGATGACCTTTGGGGGTCCCTTCCAATCTTATTCAATCTCTGTTAATCAGAGCCAGAATACTGCAGCGAGTCAGCAAGAGTGAGGGACACTCACAAGCACGGACTCACCTTGGGGATCTGACAGCTTCCAGCTCCAACCTAGCCCGTAGGAGCTCTGCTATCACAAGTCCCTGAGATAATACACTAAATTAGCTCATCTCCTGGGAGACTCACTCCCACCTGTTCAGCAGCTCCAGGCCAAGCTCCTTTCAGCCCACTGTCGAATCTGGGTACCGCAGAGCTATGACACGATGCTCCGCACGGATTTAATGCCGCTGGGGTGCTGCAGTCAGGGATTTCTTGTAGCCCATTCACGCATCTGCTTCCAAACACCAAGTTACAACAGGGAACCTCAAAGCTGGCTAAGGAAACAGAGGATTCAGCAGCAGCTCCTTGCAGCCTAGCTCACATCTGGAATAGTGTCCAGCTGTGGGCCCCTCAGCTCCAAACAAACTGGACCCAGTCCTCAAGGTGGGGCCTCACCAGTGCTGAGTACAGGGGGACAACACCCTCCGTACTCCTGCTGGACACACAGTTTCTAACCCAGGCCAGGATGCCGCTGGCCTTCTTGGCCACCCGGGCACACAAAGTCATGAAGCCAATAAGGCAGCAGGTAAGTTACTAACATTCACAGAATCAGAGTGACGCTGGAAAAGCCCATGTAGGTCCTGTGCAGAGAGACCCACGGATTAGGTCTCCAATTTATGGCTGCAAAGGTTCTCTGGATGTTTTCAAGCTCTCCCCACTGGGTTTCTTCTGTTCGGGTCATCACGGTAGGACACCAGGGCGGGGGCTGGAGCCAACTGTGTCACTTGGCTGCCTCTAAGTGCAGGGAAAGTCATGGCAAGGAGCGTGGAAAAGGGACGGTCGCAATCTCTTACGACAGCAGCAGCTGCTGCTGAAGAAGACTCAGTCCTCTGCAGACAGACTGTAGAGACAAACTCTACTTGAAGCCCAACCTTTAATTTTTCCTGCAGCTCCAGTTTTCAGTTGCTTGAACGGTTTTAAGTGAGGAAAAGAAACCTCTCAGCAACTCTTGCTCTGCACAAGCCTGGCAATAGAATTTCAGCTGGAAATAGAATTTGGATGGAGCTTTTTTCCAGTTTGAAAGACAATAAGGGTTCAGATCTACTTGTGGTGTTGGAAGACAAAGGATCACTGTCCTGGTTTGAGGGTTAAAGGCAGAACCCTCCAGAACAGATTGTAGATTCCCCTCCCCATCAATGAAGGAAGGAAGGAAGGGGGATTGGTCTGGATGGTCTTTCAAGGTCCCTTCCAATCCCTGATGCTCTGGGAATCTCTGGATAAACAGAGTGGAAAACTGGAGGGGTTCTGCCTGTGACCTTAACATCAGCTTTTGTGGGTCCTGTGACTTAACCCATCACAACTTGACTTGAAACCAACCCCCTTGCAGAACTAACCCATCACAAACTCTACTTGGAACCAAACCCTTGCAGACCTAACTCACCACAAACTTGACTTGAAACCAACCCCCCTACTCCTCTGTAAAACCCTTACACGTCTTGACTCACAAAACCTACCCGCCTCACCCAGCCTTAGGCTGTGTAAGAGGAGGGGCAGCCCCCCAGCTCTCTCTGTTCAGACAAGGCACTTCCCAGCACACACCCCCCTGCTGCCCAGCAGCACTGCCAGCCTCATTTTCATCCGCAGCAGTGACACAAACGCACCTTCCCGCAGCGATAGGCAGAGCAGACCGAAGGCTGGATGAAGGCAGTTTCTCTACCTTCAGTACCCAAGTTGCTTTTGCTTTCACTGAGGCGCTGAGCGTTTTTGTTGGGAGTAAAATGTCAGCCTGAAAATGCAGGTGGAGTGACGCTACTAGCATCTTCCCATGCTTTGCCCTTCCCCAACCCCCTGAACAAAAGCTCCAAGGAAATAATAATCCTGCTGCGGCAGGGGGGTTTGGACGAGCTGGTCTCTTGAGGTCCAGTCCCTAATGTTCTGTGACTCCATGAATAAAAGGAAAGAAAGAACCGACGTGGAAGGCTCCCAGCCCATCAAGCCGGGAAGAACTATTTTAAGAATTCATTTGTGCCCTGAGAGATTGGTTTAAATTATCCTCCTCCCCCCTTGCTGTCCTAACTGAAGATTAAAGCAGTGAACTTCCCGTGTCTTAAGGAGACGATGGAAATTGAAGAACTGGAGTGTTCGGGCTCTGTCTGCACAGTCCCCCCTCTGCAGGCATGGGGAGGGCAAGCTGGTGCTGAGGAGGACGGAGCTGCTGGTCTGCCAATGCACCGGGAGCCCACGAGCCACACTCGGCTGGAGCTCAGAGACTGCACCCAGGCTGTCCATTATGCCCCCAGTTCTGAAGTACCTACCCCTGTCCTTCATGGCTGAGGATGGGGCCCCTTCCTCTGCCACCCGCTGCAGGGCAAGTTTTGACTTTGTTCTGTTCCGGGGCAAAGCGCAGCCGGACAGGAACAGGGAGACAACAGAGAAAATGAAGCCCTCAACTTTTCCTACCTCTGCAGAGCCACGCGGGGTTCACCTACCAAGAGAAAGAAGCCACTCGAGTTCAGGCAGGTGGCGTGGCAAGCACTGTGGTTATCTCCAAAGCCAACGGGAGTTTCACCTACCTAGAGGCGATTTTGGCCCCCGACCTCCCTCCTCCACTTCCACACGCAGAGCCCGAGCACAAGATGTGCTCCACAGTGTCCTCACAGGAACACATCAGGACCAAAAGCCATCCTTGAAAGCACAACGACAAAGCAAGAGGCTGGAACCCACTTCGGCAGCTTTATGCAAGGGGGTGAGAAAAAGCCTCTACCCCTTCCTCAGCGAGAAGGGGGCCTCTACCCCAAAACCCTGCTTCTTCCCTAAAGCACCTCAGGAACAACTTACAGAACAAACCTCTATCTCCTCCTATCCACATATCCTGCCCCCACCCCAAAGCACCTCAGGAACAACTTACAGAACAAACCTCTACCTCCTTCTGTCCACATACCCTGCCCAAAGCATCTCAGGAACAAGTCACAGAGCAAACCTCAACCTCCTTCCATCCACATATCCTGCCCCCTGCCCAAAGCATCTCAGGAACAACTTACAGAGCAAACCTCAACCTCCTTCTACCCAGATACCCTGTCCCCACCAAAGCATCTTAGGAACAAGTCACAGAACAAACCTCCATGTCCTTCTATCCAAATATCCTGCTCCCCCAGCCCAAAGCCCCTCAGGAACAAGTCACAGAGCAGAGGTCTATCGCCTTGAGCAAGGCTGTTCAAAATAGCATCATTCCAGCTTCCCCAGCCCTGCAGCCTCCGCACATCCCCTCCCCTCCCCTCCGGAAAGCAGCCCTTGAACCCGACTGCACAGCACTGCCTGGCGACTCAGCAGCCAGTTTTAGGAGGGCACAGGGAGACGATCAAATAAAAACCTCGGGAACGATCGGTCGAGGAGCACGGAGCCAGCGGCGCGACGCAGATCTCTTAGCTGGTTGAACTCGAGCGACAAACAAGCGTTTACCTGGTCCTGCTGCTGGGCTGCTTGTTTCCCTGATGCATTCTGCTCTTTGGCTGTAGTCATGCTCCCCTACTTGTGCCCACTGCAGTGGCCAAGAGGATCTCACGGCGTGTGTGTGAGCTCAGACACACACACACACACACACAAACACAAAGACTAAAGGGATAAGGATGAGTAACTAGTCCATCGCTTAATCACCAGCCGAGAAATTCCCCACCCCCCAAAAAAAAGAGAGAAATAAAATCTGAATGCAGAACAGCCCTCGTCTAGCTCTCCTCTTCCTCTAAAATGAAAAAGCAGGAGCAGGAGCAGAGAGAAGGATGCTGTGAGGGCTTCTTCAATTAGCAACAGCCTCTGCAATCGTCACAGAAACAATGGCAACTGCTTGGCAACCGGCAACTGGCAGCTCCTCGGAGCCGGGAGGCAGCGATGTGGTCCTCGCTCCCCACCTCCACGGCGCTGCGCATGCACCGGGCGCCGCGTAGCCCAGCGTGCCGCTCCTGTGATGTGCGGAGCCAGGGCTCAGCAGGCAGGTCCCCCCCCTGCAGCTGGGCGACCAGGGGCTGCAGGCAGCCAGCGCTGAGGCGTTGCATCCCGCATCCTCTGCGGGCGATGCTGGGAGTCCCCACGGATGCGGAGTTTCTGGGAGACGCAAGCTCGCCGCCTCCCAGCTCGGGGAGGTTTCGATGCCCTGAGAGTCGCTGGTGATGAAGGAGAGCTGTACAAGGGCAGCCTGTGCCCCGCTGCCAGGGGACTTTTGGAGGATGCAGTGTGCACGCCCAGGGATGCAGGTTCCCGCTGGTGAGATGCAGAGAGCTGCAAGGCTCTCCAGAGAGCTCCCCAGAAAGCTGCAAGGCTCCCTGGTGCTACGTTCCCCAGGGTAACACACGTCCCCCGTCTTCCTCAGTCCTCTCCATGTCCCCAGCCTGGTGGCAGCTACCTTGTGTTTCTGGCAGTGTGGCTGCCTCCTGTGCACCTGCAGCTGCCCTGGAGGTCACTCTGCAGGGCGACAGTGCCCAGTCCCCTCTGTGCTGCTGGAGCCGGCTGTTACACAGCACCACAGGACAAAGGGACCTGGGGGTCCTGGTGGCCAGCAGGATGGCCAGGAGCCAGCAGTGGGTCCTGGTGGGCAAGACGGCCAGTGGCAGCCTGGGGTGGATGAGAAGGGGGGTCCTTAGGAGATCAAGAGAGGTTCTCCTCCCCCTCTACTCTGACCTGCTGGGACCACATCTGGAATCCTGTGTCCAGTTCTGGGCCCCTCTGTTCCAGGAGGACCCAGACCCAGAGCTGCTGGAGAGAGCCCAGCGCGGAGCCACAGAGATGATGAAGGGAGGGGAGCATCTCCCTGCTGAGGAAAGGCTGAGGGAGCTAGGAGTCTTCAGTTGGGAAAAAAGGAGCCTGAGGGGTGACCCAATGGATGCTGATCAGTGTGTGAAGGGTGGGTGTCAGGAGGATGGAGCCAGGCTCTGCTCAGGGGCACCCAGTGACAGGACAAGGGGCAGCGGGTGTGAGCTGGAGTAGAGGAGGTTCCGCATCAGTGTGAGAAGGACCTTGTTCATGGTGAGGGTGCCAGAGCCCTGGCAGGGGCTGCCCAGGGCGTCTGTGGAGTCTCCTCCTCTGGAGACTTTTCATATCCAGCTGGCCATGTTCCTGTGTGACTGGATGTAGGGGACTGTGGCAGGGGGATGGGACTGGGTGATCTTTCGAGGTCCTTTCTAATCCCTAATGTTCTGTGATGCTGTGATTTTTTTGTTTGTTTGTTTGTTTTAAATTAAATCCACCCAAATGTCAGAGCCAGGATTCCAGTTCCCTGATTCTCTGAGCCACTGTAAAAGGCAGGTTTTGTTCAGGCAGTTGCTGGTGCTGTGTGAGTTCATGGCTGCAGCTTTTTTCACACTAAGGTACTTCAGAGTCTCTTGTCTGTGCCAGTGAGGAATCGCCGCAGATATGTTTGGGCTTTTAGAAAAGCTGCTTATCACCCTGAAATGTGGAAAGAAAATTCCAAGCAGCTGGAGGTCAGAAGAATCAAACCAGCTCCATCCAGAAGCTGGGTTTTATCTGACTCTGTATATTCTTTATCTCTGTATAGTCTTTATCTCTGTGTGTTCTCTTAAGGTACAGCAGTGCTGACAAGGGGTTGCCTGGTCTTCTTGGGAACCAGAGGACATTTTCCTCTGTGTTTAAGTGTTTACTTGAGGTTTGTAATCCAGCCCTGTCATACTTGCAGCTGTGAATCAAATACAGGTGATTTTTTTCTACTCCTTCCTAGTGGACACAGAGTTGCTTCCTACTCTTGACTGGCTGTTTCAAGAAAAAGAGTGATAGTTAATTCCAGTTACTGAATGCACTTTCTGGGTCTAATGTTTGGCTGCATTTCAAATGCTTCTGGAACAGGTAAATCTGCTTTTTAATGTTTGAATGTGTTAAGATTTGCCCAGGGTGGTGGTCAAGTCCCCATCCCTGGATGTGTTTGAAAGTCCCTTAGATGTGATGTTGGGGGACCTGGTTTAGGGGTGACCTTGTAGAGTAGGTTTGATGGTTGGAGTCTGTGATCCCAGGGGTCTCTTCCAACCTGAAGGATTCTGTGATCAGTGACTTGTCCCTATAGAGGGAAATGGAATTACTGCTGTTAATCAAGTTCAATCCCTCTCACATGTGTTTGAGGGGGAGACATGCTGATGTTGGTGGATGCTGCTCATACAAATAACGCTAACTTCAAGCAGAAGCTGGTTTTGGAGCCAAAACAGTTTGTTTGGGTTCTGTCACAGGTGTCCCTGCTGCTCTACTCTGGAGTGAGCTCTGGTTAGGACAAACCTGCTGACACAGCAAATGAATGCTTACGGCTGAGCAATGGACAATGGAGACTGTAATG
The DNA here is from genome assembly GCA_028565055.1 of Phoeniculus purpureus. Lineage (NCBI taxonomy): Eukaryota > Metazoa > Chordata > Aves > Bucerotiformes > Phoeniculidae > Phoeniculus > Phoeniculus purpureus. The sequence goes on along the minus strand of JAOXOE010028383.1, from coordinate 4,476 downwards.
TTGTTGGAACATCAAGTTGGTGCTTGCCTGTGCATGCATTCATGTTCCATGTCTCTCTTGTGTCCTGTGTTACACAACTTCACTTACCGGCTACTGCAAAGTCTGTAGAGGTGAAAGTAGAGGGTGATCTGTTCAGAGTGAGGCACTGGTGGCAATCGCAGCCAGTTGTGGGTTGCGACAATTTAAGGCAAGGGTCTAAATCGAGAGCTTGGATCCAAAACACACCAAGCTTGAGGAGGCTTTGGATTCAGACCTAACCTCTGTGGTTTGGGGGGTTCTTTGATCATATGGTGTTACAAACGTCTATTTCTCGTGTCTAAACTGTCCCAGCTGCATCACGTATTCCTTGAACATACTGGACTTGTTTTTACAGAGGTAAATCAGGAGTAACTGCTTGATTCAGTGCAACTGGTGCCCGTGGAGGATGTTTGAGGGGAGGTCGGTGCTTTCCCTATGCTTTCCTTCTTCACGGTGAGGGTGACAGAATCCTGGCAGGGGCTGCCCAGGGGGTTGTGGAGTCTCATTCTCTGGAGATGTTTCAAACCTGCCTGGCCATGTTCCTGTGCGACTGGACCTAGGGGATCCTGCTGTGGATATCCGCTAATAATAGAGAAACCAAGTGTATTCTTTGCATCAGCTTTGGGAGCAATCTGCTGGCCAGTGTTCACACCTGCACGGGCATTGTGTTAGCAAACACAACACGTAGATGAGTTGGGATGACACCTCCCTACTATGACCATTTGAGACCTTTCTTTTAAGTTCGATCTCAGACGCTGTGTGTTCCATGCTGTCTTCACCCCACCTCAGAGGTTTCCTCCAGGCTCTGCTCTTCTCTTTGCAGTTTCTATGGTGGTGTCCTGCTGCATCCTGTTGGAGTACTGGCTTTGTCATTGTGACATTTGTCCCTAACCTTGAAGGTGCATTTCACTCATCAGCAGTTAGGAACTGATCTAATACTGGTATTTGGGGTTAAGAGAATAACAGAGCTGGATCAAGTGTTGATTTCCACTCTGGTTTTCCCGACAGAGTCACATAAAGGTGTCAACTGAACTTGACCTGTAAAGAAACCCAACCTTTTAGGTTGGACTGAGCTTGCAGTAGTCCTGTTCTGTTGTGTCGGTCACTCCTACTTCCTTCGTTATTTGTGCTGCATCTCCAGTTCTGCATCAGACTGTGGCTCTTCATGAGGTGGTTTGTGTCATGGCCAGAAGCAGCAACCCTGGAAGCAGAGCTGCAAAGGCCCGTAGTGGAGGGTTCCTGTGTTGTTTCCCAGGACTGCTGAATCTAATCAGATGGACATGTGCTGAAACAGCCAGTCCTTTAACTGCATCTTTATTTGGACCCAGTTGCTGTTCTTTGGTGTCCTCAGAGGAGGAGGCTGGACTTACTCAGCTTAGAGAAGGTGGTCTGATTGCACCATGCTGGGCTAGCAAGGAGAAACTGCCCTATGGACTTTCCTTTTGCACAGTGATGAGTGGACTCTGCGTGGCTGCAATTCCCCTGCAGGAGGGTGGCTGGATGTCTCATGGATTTGTCTGGTTTTGGGTGCTCTGTGCACATGAAAACATGGTGTCCTGCTTCGCTCTGATCTGTACAGGGCTGTTACCCTTCTGAGCTGGGGAGAAAGGACTTGTGTGATGAATGGTGTTTTCTACCCTTCTTTGTTTTTGTCTTTTCTCAGAGGTTAGGGCTGGAATGCTGCTACACAGAGCAGTGCTTTGACTGGCCTCACTTAAGCAGCAACCGTGAGCTGTTCTTTATCAGACTAATTTCTGTTGACTCCTGTCACTTCACCTTCCAAAAGCAATGATGGTTGGTTGAGATTCTATTTAAGCCAGTCATAAGTTACCAGTGAGTCAGTAACAGAGTATTTTGGGCTGGTAGACAAAACCATCACTTGCTCCATATTTAGTTAGTTTGAACTACAAGCGAATCCAATATTTTACAGAAACAAAGCGTATGTTCAGCAATAAAGGAGCCCAAGAGACCTGAAGTGAAAGCCCAGCCTGTGGCCTCCTGCAGAGCCTCATCTTGTGGCTTGGACACATCCTTAATGATTTGCTCTTCATTGCGTGTCTGTGTTCGTGGTTTGTGCTTTGCAGTGACGAGTAGCAGTAGTCTGATATTTAGTGGGTGAAGACAGGAGGCACCAAGGGATAAAACAGCCTGTGGGTCAGTCAGCTCATTACGTAGGAACAAGTGTCCTGACTCCCAAGTATTGCCGTGACTTTTAGGTAGACTGGGTTCTTTTAAGGAAGAACAGGGATGTGCCCCTTTCAAGCGAAGTGTGTTGTGTGTTATCTTCTGTTATTCTAGGCTCAGAAGTGGAAGAGAACTGTCTAAGACTTTGAGGTCAGTACTTGTCCTAAAAGAGCCTGAAAGCTGATCAGTACCACACTGCTGTTCAGAACTTGAGAGAATTAATGGTGTGAGGAGCCAAAAGAGCTCAGCCCATGCTTTTCCTTTGGAACATCACCCTAGATCCCATTAAAAATGACCTTCAGCAGAGATATTTTTGAGATGGAAACAAAATAGGTCATAATTTAGTTTACAAAACATCCTCAACTGTTTTTAATAAGAAAATCCACAGGCCAATCCTGAAGGATTCCTACTGTGTCTCTTGCTGTGTCCTGTAGTTAATGAGCCAGACCTTTCTCAGCCATGACTAAAACTCTTTGTAGGAGAGAGTGTTTAGGAGGAGGATGTGTGTGGGCAAAAAACATAGGAATAAGTTTCCAGAATCTTGAGTTGAATTCCCAGCGTTGTCCCAGACTTCTACCACATCTGTGACTGAATTCACTGCCTGAGGGCTGATACTAGTGGAATCTCTCTTCTCTAGAGGCAGGTTGTGAGGAGACGGTGTGTTTAGGGATCAGCTGTAGAGGACTTGGAGTTTTGAGCTTTCTGACATATGTGAATCCAGAAGAATTGCAGTAGTGATGGACCTCACAGAACTGCAGTGAACCAGGAAGGCCCAGCCTGCAGCAGCCCTAAGAGGTGCCTGGGTTTATCGGTCCAGTGGCAGTCTGTGCTGGATTAGATGGAGGGTCAGATAGTTTGGGTCCTCAAGCCTGCACCTTCATGAGAAGGTGGTCTCTCCAGTAGTAAATGTGGGTACTGAATTCACATAAGTTCTTTCCTCTTCTCTTCTCTGAACAGCTCAGCAGTGAGTTACACCTGAAAAATCCCCTCATTCTCCCAGTCCAGGTTCTGCTCATTGCTGAGTGTGTTTGGGCTAACGTTTGTGGTGTTTATCCAGGCTGTGGTGAAGCACAGAGAGCGGCAGTAGTTTGTAGCAGCTTTTAATTCTGATTTGGTGCTTTGACAGCCTCTCCCAGAAGGGAAGGGAGGTGATGAGCTATTGCCCTTGTGCCCCTTTTCCTTAGGCCACAGTGCAGGGGGAGCTGAGGATGCCCCAGCATCTGCTGTGGCCTCTATTCTGCATCTCTTCTTTGTAAAACACGGGTTTGCTGTTTTCCTTTCTCCCAGGCCAACAAAGTGTGATTGAAGTTGGCCATCTTGACTGGTGGCTTTCCAGGCCACTACACACAATACAGAACAGAGCTGTGGCTATGGCTGCTCTGCTTGAACTCACCAGACCAACAGACAAACCATGATTTGCAGGAGAGAGGTCCCAGGCTCCAAAAAAGACAACAGCTTGAGCACAGGGGCGGAAGAGGATGTGGAATTGGTGGGATGGGTGTGTCTGTTAGCAAGGGATGGCCTCTGGTAAGTGTCTCCTGAGTGCTTTCATCTGTGCAAAGTTGTTACCAGAGCACTGGTTTTTGCAGCACAGTAGGAAAACATGGCACAGGTGCCCCCCGGTCATGTTTTGGTGGTCAGTTCTGCTGCACGCCAACAGTATCTGTGTCATGGAGTAACTGTGCTGCCAGCAAAAACAACCAGAGCATAAGATTCCGTGATGTCTCTGGTGTGACCAGGAGCCACAGATGTAAAACACTCTGTCAGAGGCTAGGATCCACACATCTTCACTTGTGGGTTGTAGAAATAAGATGTTTGGGTAAGTTTTTGCTGAGAGCTGGAACTTGCTGGGTCTCATTTCTTTTGCCGGGGCCGGGGGGGGAGGGGGGTGTGAGGGAGTTGGATTAAGGTGACATACCTGTTCTCTAGAGCTCTCGAAAAAGTTCTGTTGTATTTTCAAAGTACTTGGAAGACTCTTCTCATCACCAATACTAAGCACTGAGGCTTCCTGAAGGGTGTAGAATTGGCTCTGATTGCCATTTCAAAGAGATCTGTGATATCAGTGACTTTTATCAAAAGACCCCAATGGACTGATGTAGCCCCCTGAGAGGTCTCAGCAACATTGCATTTAGAAACACCATGATTTGGGTTTTTGGACGTCTGGAGCGGAGCATCTACCTGATAGGGAAAGGCTGAGGGAGCTGGGAAAGAAGGAGCCTGAGGGGTGACCCCATGGATGTTGATCAATATGGGAAGGGTGGGTGTCAGGAGGAT
>JAOXOE010028382.1:0-16264 GCA_028565055.1 Phoeniculus purpureus | reverse complement strand
CCGTCCGGCCGCTTTGCTCTCCGACGCGTCTGCTGCTCCACACAAAGTCCCACCCACCCCGGTGCTAGCCACGCACCAGCTAGCACGCACCCACGGAACAGGGAGCGAAGTCACCCTGCGGTCACGCCAATGCCTCGGCCTCTCTTTTGAGTCCCACCACGGATGTCCTGCTCCGTCCGGAGCCAAACCCTGGGAACACCTCCACCTGCCAGCAGGGTAAGCGGCTCTCGCCTCCTCCCGGGCGGCTCGGGAGGCCCCGAGGGCAGGTGCGGGCGCACCCAGACCGGGCTGGCTGTGTCCCTCTTTTCCCCTACGGAGTCCAACCGCAGTGCCCCGTGTCCAAGTCTCCACTGAGTGCTCCCAGCTCCGAAGGAAGTCACAGGGAGCTCTGCCTGCAGCAGCCGGGCGGCTCTGTCCTGCCCCTACAACACCGAGAGCGCTGAGAAATGAGGCCGACGGCACTTCCCTGGGCACCTACCACGAGCGAGCGTCTCTGCGGCGGAACCCGGCGCCTCCGGCCCCCTCCTAGAGAGCAACGGCAGCCCTGCACCTTTTGGGGTGCAGCAAAGCCGTGGCTCACTCCTCCCACGCTGCACTGAAAACACGAGGGGTGGCTCTAAACAGCAGAGGGGAATCCTGCCGGCAGTGCACAGCCCGACCGACCAGCAGAGAGCACCGCAGGGCTGCAGGACCTGCAGCAGCCGCCCACTGATCACCGCCCTCGCGTTCCACATCTATCGAGGAGCAGCACTGCGCAGCCACATCGTGTAGATCAACGCCTAAAATAGGGCTCTGTAGGCAGCCTGGTTTGTTCCCGACTCTTCTGGGGCCTCGTTTTGCAACCCCATCGTTCTTGCACCACAGCTGTCTCACAAAGCTCCGCTCAGGATCCAGAGGTGCAGAGCACAGGTTTTACCCCAACTCTGGCGTAAAACCAAGTGCCACAGAATCACAGACCATCAGGGATTGGAAGTGACCTCGAAAGATCATCCGGTCCCATTGCTGGCATTACAGTCGTGGAAGTGAAATCCAAACCCCCTGGCTCCTGGAGAGCAAGAGCTGCACTTCAGCATCCGGCTTCATGCACCAAGGACAGGAGCTGGTGCTCGCAGCCTGCTCCCTTGTGCCTCAGTTCGTCTGGAAGTCTGGTGAAGCTCCACGGAGCGCTGGCACTGAACACTCCTCTGTGCCAGTTACCACAAACAGCGACCCTTACCCTTCTCTACTCCCTGCCAGGAAGCCTTCACTCTGCCTGCACCCCTCAGCCTCACACTTTTAAATCCAGGGGTGGTTCACTCGCTTACTCTCTCCTCCAGAAATCAGATAACAGAAGCTACTTGGGAGTTATCTGGAAAGATTAAGTGGCATCACGAGGGTTCAGAGGAAGAAAGTGATCAGGACAACAGAGGGGATCACCAGGAAGCTGATTAGAATAGCGATAGCACTGTGACACAGCCCCTCAGGATTTCCGGTCTGAGGAGATAAAAGATGAAAGAGGAAGAACAAAGAGCACGAGACAGCAGCTCCTTGTGAAAAGGAAGAAGGAGAAGAACGTTCTATGTCCGCCTGTTGTCTCCCAGCCAGTGCACCCCAAGTGGGCTTGGTGTGGGTGACTCCTACTCGCTCCCACTAGAACAGGGCTCGAAGGCAACAAGGAGCTGTGCTCTGTGTCTCTTCAGCAAGGGCCAAGCCGGGCCATTGGCAAAAACACTGCAGCCTCTCACACCTGCGACGGCATCGGCAAATTCAGCAAGCGGGGTGGAGAAGAAAGACTAGGAGTAGAGTCGGTGAAGAGAAGGAGAAACCCCAGGCACTCCTCAGGCGCTGTCGCACTTCAGCCAAGCTCTGCAGTGCTGGAACCACCCCTCATTCTTGCAGCTCCGTCTGCGCTTGGAGACGTCTGTGCACAGGCTGTCAGAAGAGGACTTCTCTGGACCCCTTCGGACACAGTTTAACTTTGCAGGGTAAATGCTGCTCCAAAATGTTCAAGCTACATGACAACTGTTGGAAGCAACATGGTACCAGCAAGCCTTGGTCTTCCTGGGGCTACCGAATAACGTGTTGTGTCAGCCAACACACGAATAATCCATCCCCTCTCAGCAGGGCTTCAGCTTGACCTCAGTGCTGTCACTGTTCTGCAGCTCGGGACTGCTGCAGGGACAGGCAGGCTGGCTGCAAGCCTCAGCCCTGGAGGTGGCCACCCACACGTGGTGTTGGAAGAAGGTGACTTCTGAAGAGCAGATGGCAGTGCGACTGTTGGCCACTCGCACAACTCAGGCATCCCAGCGCAAAGCCAAGCGATGCTCAGGCAACGTCCCAGAGAGGTCTGCCTGCCACAGGGCCAAGAGAAGCCAGCAGCGGACAGATGAGCTGGGGTGTGTGCTCACCTCTTTATGGAGGCACTCCTTCGGCCTCCCGAGCGCGGCACGCGGCGCTCCCAGGATCGGTACCAGCCAGACGCTTCCTATTGCAGTGTAGGCAGCAGCAAATGAGTCCCCTGGAACACGGCCTATGGAGCATTTCCCAGGCTCTCAGTGTCGAGGTTTCTCGTCCTCGGATGCATCACTAGTCTGCACATACTGGCTTTGCTGCCTGACAACCAGCCACCTTCTGAGCAGCTGCAGCTCCCTGTCCTGCGAGGGCTAAGCAGAGGCACTTCTTGGCAGCAACAGCACCGCGTTTCCCAGAGCAGCCACGTCTCCAGATCCCACTGGAAGCAAATCCTGAGCCCTTCCAATGACTTGAGGGCAGGGGAGCAGGGTGCTGGGCCCCATCATGACCCCTGAAAAGAAGTCTCTGCGTTGCTTCCCAAGTGACAGTCAACAATCCCCTGCGAGGAAGCAGTGGATTCACTCCCAGAAAGCAGATGGCAGAGCCGGGTTGGTTTCTAAAGACCAGGGAGCGGAGGGCCGGTGCCGTGCCCGGGGAAAGCGGGGAAGGGACGGAGCCTGTGGTGGAAACGTCCTGCGGGCGAGCTCTCGCAGCTTTTCCATCTGCTGCAACACGACAACGGACCCCGTCTCCGCAGCATCCCCGGGGGTTCTCTCCCCGGGGCAGCTCCGATCCATCGCCGCCGCCGGGGCGGGGGCAGCGGCCAGTGGGAGCCGCCCCGCGGGACGGAGAGCGCGACCGGGCTGGGGCTCTGCCCCGCTCCTATCCACCCGAGAGGTGGCTCCGGGCAGCCCTTCCCTCGCTGTCTCCTCCTCCTCCTCCTCACCGCCCTCCCCATTCCCCACCTCTTCTCCAAAACCGCAGGAGCTGCTGCGGCTCCGCTGCACTCGCTCGCTGCATCGCTCTGGAGGCGGCAGCGGAACAGAGCCGGGAGCGCAGCCCTCGCCCGCCGCAAGGCAGCCCTCGCCCGCCGCAAGGGAGCCCTCGCCCGCCGCAAGGCAGCCCTCGCCCGCCGCAGGCACGGCTCGGAGCGGGAGCAGCCCCGCCGGCTCCCCGCCGCCTCCCCCGCACTGCCATGGCCGGGGTCGCGGCCCAGCGCTGACGATGCTGCTGGGGGCGCCGCGGGCGGGCGGCTGGGACCGCGGCCGGGTGGGCGAGAGGCTGCAGGCGACGCTGGCCGGGCTGCAGGAGCTCCAGGTGCTGCGGGAGAAGCAGCGGGAGCTGGTGCGGGCCGCCCTGGCCATGCCGCAGCGCCCGGCTGCGGGCGGGGGAGAGCGATGGTCCCCGCCGGCCCACGGCAAGGAGCAGCGGCTGGAGGACACCCTGTCCGCGCTCAAGGAGCAGCTGGTAAGGGAGGGGACGGGACGGGGCGCTGCCCCTGGGGCCCCTTTCCCACGTCTGGGGGTCCCGGGGGTCGTTGCGGTGGGTGTCCGCCGCTGTCGCGGGCTGGGTCTCACGGCCCCGGGTCAGCGCCGGGCTCTCCGCAGGGCTCGGGACCAGGGCAGCGCTCGGGGACTGTGACCCGGCACTGCCCGTTCATCGGGCCCGGGGACGAGATGGGGACACGGGTCTCGCTCGCCCGCGCTCGCCTCCCAATGGCAGCAGTTCGCCACAGGAGGTCGGTGGACACGCGGCGTGACAGAGAGATTTTGTTTGTGTGGGTGCAGCATCCTCGTGTCCGTACATCACTCTGCGCCCACACCCCTGGGTGTCTGTGCTCTTGGGTGCTGGTGGCAGTCAGTCGCCCAGGACCGGGCTCCTGAGCCTGGAGCACTTTGTCGTCGCCACGCCTTGGAGATCAAAAGAGAGGAACACCGGGCTGGGCCCTGCAGCAGGCTGCCCAGGGCGCTGGTGGGGGTGTGTAAAACCCACCTGGACACAGCTCCTGCGCAGCCTTCTCTGGGAGATCCAGCTCCAGCAGTGGGGTTGGACTGGGTGACTTCCAGAGGACCCTCCCAACCGCTGTGATTCTACGAACGCCAGGCCTTGCGTTTGAAGTGTTGCTCCGGCTGCTTTCAGGGTTGTTCGTTCAGGGGGTTTTGTGAAGGAAAAGAAAACTCGGAGCTGTGACCCGACCAGGCTCTGTAGGCAAGACAAGAGTCAGAGGGTGAAGGGCTGTAGTCTCTTGAGCAGGCAATCACACACCCCAGTGAACTCGGAGCTCCTTCCCTCCCTGCACCGGGCCATCCGTTAGCGCTCAGGTGTGAAAGCGCCGCAGTTCTCTGCTCCCCGTGGGCAGCTTTATCAGGCAGCCTCTCGGGATAAAAGTGGCTTCAACCTTCAGGGTTCAACCTGAGCACCAGACGTGGGAACACAGCGGCAGGAGTGTGGTGATGAAAGCAAATACCGTGGGATGTGGGGGCTGCTCGTCGCTTGGTTACCTGCCGGGGGTGATTTTACTTCATTTCTTCTCCTTCTTTAACTGAACGGAAGAGTTGGCAGCACTCATGGCCAGCCTGGGCTAGCAGAACACCCCGTGCCCTGTGGCCATGGTGGCTGCTCCTGCCCTGAGGCAGCTGCTCTGCTGTAATTTCTGCCTTAGGTGTTTTTCATATAAAGCACGAAAACAGAGGAGAGACGGAGGAGAGCTCGTCAGGGCTGTGCCAGGGCTTTGTGAGGCTTTTCAAGGGCTTGGGGAAACTGCTCATTAAAATAAGAGGGGAAGAGAAAGGCCTTTGGAAATGCAGGGGTGGGGAGGACCGGGGTGGCTCGGCAGGCCCCTGGCGAGGGATGGGTTGCCCCAGTGGGTGCCAGTGCAGTAATGGGAAACGTGTCTGCGGGGATGCCTGGGTGGGAGGTGTTCACAGAGCTTCGGCCGGATGACTCACAGCTGCACAGAATCCAGGGGCAGGTTCCCCAGCAGCGCTGCCGCTGTGTGAATCCCTGCACCAGTGTGCGGAGCTCTTCCCGCTGCCCGGTGGCAGCTTTGCGGACTGGTTTGCTGCTGCCTTTACTGGTTACTGCACCCTGTGAGCTGCAGGCGTGTACCTGAGCAGAGGTGTGCACCTCAAAGCAGAGCCGGGAACGGGCTTTCCACAGCCGCAGCCCAGAGATCCGGAGCAGCCTTGTGACTACAGGCTGACAGCTGCCTCGTGGTGACTCACTCTGAGCCACAAATTGCTCTCAAATCCCTTGAAGCTTTCACTCCGCAGGAAGTCAGGCTGAAAGCAAGCAAGCAGCAGAGAAGGCAGAGCACGGCCCTGCTCAGTGAGCGTGAGGTCGTCTGCCTTGTTGTTCCTGGCCCCTGGACGACGGCAAGCGTGGCCGCTGCTCCACAAGCTTAGGGACTGAGAAACGCTTTAGCAGTGTGAGCAGCTTGATGATGAGTTACCCCCGGCCTCTGCACTTGCTCTGCAGTACATCTTGATCCAAGCTTCAAGCAGGGCCGTAGCCCTGGGTTTGACCCGTCAAAGGTCTGGGTCCTTTCAGCATGAAGTGTGTCAGCTGGAGCTGGCTCCTGGCACCTCAGCACCGAGGCAGATAAAGAGCCCAGCCCGGCTTCCCCTGTAAGAACTGCAGAGGCTGTTCCTTAGGTAGTCCGGTGCCACTGGCAGGAACGGGGAGCAGAGCCATGAGGTTTGGAGACCACAGGTGGGTGCCTCTCCCGCATCCCGGTCTCTTTGCCAGCGACAGGCACCGGTGACGGCCAGCAGCTGCCCTTCCCAACAGTCTGCTGCAGGCTGCCTGCTGGCCCTGGCAGTCATGTTCTCTTTGGCCCCAGCTGCTGTCTCCTGGCTCTTCCAGGGGCTCTTCTGGCAGCTGCAAGGTACTTCAGTGCCAGCAGGGTCAACTTGCTGTGGCAGAAGAGCGTTAGTGGGATCACTCAGCACCCAAAGGTGCTGAACCTGGCTCTTGGCCAACCTCCGTCACAGTGACCAGAAGACAGAGGTGCAAACTGCAGCCCTCGTAAGGACAGGTGCGTGACACTTGCTGTCAAGGCACGAGGACCTGTTCACAGAGCCTGGCTGGGCTCGCTCTGTTCCACAAGCCTTCAGGTGCCCTCGGTTAGACAAGCGGGAGAAGAGCCAGAGCCCGGGCACCCTGCGTGTCACGGCGAGGCTGTTCCCTTTTGGGCAGCTTTGAGCAGGAGAAAGTGTCTGAAACCAGGGGTTTAGCGTGAGAGTGACGTTAAGGTGCGTTAAGTGCGAGGCAGCGGTGCTTCCAGAAGGGATTCACCTCCTGCAGAGGAAGGCTCTGGGGCGGGCAGGCGAGATCAGTCTTCTGGAGCTGCCTGCTTTGCGCCGTCGGTCACCCACAGACCCAGAGGGGGTCTTTGGGCCGTCGGTTACCGAGCGGGTGAAGAGAGTTTGAGACGTGCAGAAGTCACCCAAACTAAGGGTGCGGTCGGTCCTTTCCCAAGAAGAGTTGGATTAGCCAAGCCACCAGAAGCTGATCTGCCACCAGTGAGCGTCCAACATCCCTTTAACGAAGAGGCTGATGGTTGAGGAGGGCAGTCAAGTGCGACCGGTGGGTTTTGGTGCCTTGCTTTGGGATGCCCAGTCACGGTGCCCCAAAGGAAGCTTCTCCTTCTTCTGGGGAACGGGGGGTTCCGGCCGTGTCCCGGATTGGGCCCCCGGCACTCTGGGCCACGGACGGCACAAGTCGAGGTGGAAAGCCTGGCGCTGGGCGGTGCAGCCCGCAGGAGCCTTCACAGCTGCGCTGCCCGGAGCAGGCGGCTGGTTTCACCTACCCAGGGGCTGTAAAACTCCTGCGGAGAGTGGAGGGGAGTGTGGCCGGGGCTCGTCGTTCCGGGCGCCGCTTGGTTTGCGTGGGTGCCGGGGCAGGAGCAGCCTTCCCGGCACAGTCGAACCCATCCCAGTGGCTCGAGGAGGGGGCGCCGCGCGTCCGGCAGAGCGCCGGGGGTTAACCGAAGGACCAAAGCCGCAGGGTCCGGTGCAGGCGGGACAGCCAGCGGTGTGAGACACCGCGAAAGGGTTAAAGTCGATGCCGTGACGCGTGTGGAGGCTGCAGGGGGGACCCGGAGGGGTAATAAGTAATCCCGGAGGAGCTGGGAGCCTGGTGGCCTCCCGGCCGTTAATAAGAAAGCGCAGGCTGGGGCTCGGCTGCCCAGACAGCAGTCGAGAAGCGACCGATCCCGCCTCGAAAACAGCTGCGGGTGGTTTCCCGCGCAGGCGGGGCCGAGGGGGGCAGCGCCCAGCCTCTCGCCGTGAGGGGCGCCCCGGGGAGGGGAGTCCCGCGTTCACCCTTCGGGTGGGACGGGAAAGCTCCTTCACGTCTCTTCCTCTTACTTGGAGCAGGAAGAGGCACCCCGGGTTTTGCCGGGAGCAGCCCCGGGGGCCCAGCCCTGCCACATGCGTGGCCCTAACAGAGGGGGGTCTCCGCGCACAGACGTGAGCTGGAGGTGCCCCTGGAGCCTTTCCCCGGCTCGGACGGTTGTCCCGCGGGACTCGGGTCGTCGGTCTTCTGCATCTCTGTTCCTTGACTGCCAGGAGCTCGCAGGCTCCCGTAGGAGCTCGGCTCCCCTTGCCCCGGCGCTGCAGCCGTGGGGGAGCCTGGCGGTGCAGACGGTACCTCGTGGCTGGCCGCCGGCCTCGCCGAGCTGACGGCGCCGGCTCCGGGGCAGCGGCTGCGGGAGCTGTTCCCCCAGCCCAGGCTGGCCGGTGACTGCAGCGGGCACGGGAGCTCGTGGCCGGCGCCTGAGGGGCGGTTATTCACGAGAAGGGTTTGTTCTGCAGTCGTTCTCCGGCAGCGTCCCTGCACAACTCCCGTCTGGGCAGCTACGGGCAGCAACAGGGTGTCTCCTGAGCTTCCTTTGGTTCAGACTAACCAGCCCCAGCTCCAGCAGCCAGTCCTCGTGGGAATCATTGTCCAGGCCCCCCGTCAACCTCAGCGTCCTTCTCTGACCCTGCTCTAGCCCCTCGATGTCCCTCTTGTGTTGAGGTGCCCAAAGCTGACCCCAGGACCTGCGGGGAGGCCCCACCAGAGCCCAGTGCAGGGAGACAGTCCCTTCCCTGCTGCCGGCCACACTACTGCGGATAGCAGGCAGGGTGCCCTTGGCCACCGAGTTCAGCAGGTCGGAGGCTGCTGCTCTCTCCACAGATGCAGCTCCTGCCCCAGGCGCAACGAGCACCCCAGAGCCCGCAGCCACTGCGCCCGCTGGGCAGGGGCATCGGGAGCGCGTTCGGCTGGGCAGGGGTGTCACGTGCTGAGGGCGACACCGGTTTGTGCCCGCCCAGGCTGTCGGTTGTGTTACCGAGAGCCGATTGCGGCAGCCCCCAGCTAAGCCGGTGCTCGAAGGGAGCAGAGTCCGGCTGGTGCAGACGGGCTGAGCTCTTGCGGTGCTGCTGAGATTCTGACTGCGAGTCTTTGTTTTCTCCCTCTTCATTCAACCTGCGGCTCAGTCTCGCTTGAGGAGGCAGGATGTTGGTTTGAAAAGCCACCTGGACCAGCTGGACCAGCGAATATGTGAGCTGAGGCTGGACGTCAGCAAGACCTCCAGTGACTACCTGGACAGCGACAGCCGGCCCAGCTCAGGTACCGTGCGCTGGATCCTCGGCTCCCAGGGGTGATGCTAGGAGACATCTAAGCAAAGCCAGGGGTGATGCTAGGAGACACCTAAGCAAAGCCCCAGGGGGTGATGCTCAGAGCTGTGCACTTGGGCACCGGCAGGTTAGAAGGAACCATCTTCCTTTTCTATCCGCTTTATCCAGAGAGGAACCAGAGAAACCCCTGCAGGGAATCCATGCAGAGCTCTTTTTAATACTGACATCATGGACTGGCAACAAGACCCGGAGAGGGAAGGTCCCTTCCCATCTCAGCTCAGCTGGTTCAGTGAAAGTAGACCTGGCAGCGCTGCTCTCAGGCTGGACTTCCTCTGCTCCCCCATCCAGGCTGAGCGCCCCAACACAGGTTTGGGCAGCACAGAGAGCCCGGTTCTGCACCAGTTGCACCACAGGCCCCCGAGAGGCTCTCCAGTGGAGCACTGGGTGTGAGGCTGCTGCACGTCACCCCATCGCACCGTCAGGACGGGGCCGTGCGGGTTTGTGCCGGACAGGCTCAGGGCCCCAAAGAACCTGCAGCAGTCCAGTAGAAGGCGGCTGGGCTGGAGCGTTGCCGGGCTGCAGTCACCCGAAGGAGTGGTGGCCGACGTAGGCCAGTGGCACGGGGCAGTGCACATGTGTTGTGTCCGCTGTGCTGTGCAGAGCCTGCTGAGCTGCAGTGACCAGTAGACACCTTCCTCTTCTGGCCCCGCAGGTTTCTATGACCTGAGTGACGGCGGCTCTTGCTCGCTCTCCAACTCCTGCACCTCCGTGTACAGCGAGTCCGTCTCCTCCTCCCACACCAGCCTCTTGCCCAGCTCCCACCACCCCAGAGCCCGGCTCAGCATCTTTGACTACCGGCCCAAGTCTGCCGATGAGACGACGGTGCACGCCGCCGGCCTCCAGCAGCAGGGACCCTGCGCCAGCGGCGGCTACCGGGTCGCAGCCAGCACGGACGTTCCCGGGACCCCTGCCAGGGCTCAGCCGAGGCCAGTTTCCACAGGTAATTGCCTGCAGAGCTGGGTGCTGCTGAGAGAAGGGCACGAGCTCAGGACTACCCCTAGGACCTGATAAGCCAGCAGGTAGTCAGTGCGTAGCTCGTCTTCAGCGCAGCAAGTGAGGAGGAAGTGCGAGCGCAGAGCCAACCCCTTGGTGCCTGGCTTGCACCCGGCTCCACACTCAGGGGCTTCTAAGCAGGAGCAGGTGTGAGGAGAAGGCACAGAACTCTAGTGGCCACGGAGGTGCTGCTTGTAGCCCACCTGCTCGTGAGAGCGGAGCGTTGGCCGGCTCGAGGCACCTCGTGTGCAGGTGCAGGCCAGGGTGAGAAGACGCCAAGGGAATGTGCTAGGAGGGGAGGTGGTTCCACTGGAGCTGGGGTTAAGGAGCAGCAGGGTCCCCGTGGGACGTGCGAGCGTCAGCGGCTCTGCGGGTGCAGCCGGGGCTCCTGCTCACCACAGAGAGGTGCAAAGGGATGAGCGACTGGAACTTGCAGCAGGCAAGAGGTCGAGGAACTCTGTAATCCAGGGCCTGCTCCGTTCCTCTTAGGGCAGCTGGCTGAGTGCTGCAGGGTTTCATAGGCACTGCAATGTGGAGGGATAGTCTAGGGGGGAGCCTGGAGCTCAACTTAACCCCTTGAAAAAAGCAAGTGGCTGTCTCTGCAGAACGGGGAGTTGGAGGAACTGCTGAGTTGGCCTCAAGTCTGTCTCATATCTCCTCATGTGTCTGGAGGGAGGAGTAAATCCTTCCTTCATCCTCAGGGTAGAGGGTCGGAGCGTTTACCCCGTCCCTCGGGGGGTCCCAACCCGCCTCGGCTGTGCTGGGTCGTTCTACCTGACAGTCGCTTCAGGCTCTCTGGTTACTGAGCTCCCTCGGAGCCCTGCTAGGAGGCAAACCCGGTCCGTGGTTTGGGGTGAGCTGCAGGGGTCCAGTCTGTCCCTGACGTCCTCCCACGCTTCTGCAGCTGCTCAGATTCCGGGAGCACAAACCAAACCTGCGGCAGGGGACTGAGTTCCGCTGCTGGCGTTAAAGTCACCGCTGAGCTCCGGCGAGCGGGAACCTCGAAGTCGTTCAGCAACCCTGGGGGCTGGAGCTGTTTTCCTCATCCCTGCCCCTTCTGCTGGTCCAAGCCAGCACACCCCTCTGAGGCAGCCCTTGGAGCACCAGCCGGTGGACCGCAGCAGTCTGGGGCTTAATTGGGTTCTTTGTCTCCATCCCCACGCAGGTGACTTGGAAAGGCTGGTTCCAGCAGACGCTGGGTTTCAGAGGGAGACAGACCCCGAGTCCTTGTTGCCTCTGAGCCCTGCTGAAGACGGGCCCTTGCCCAGCACGAACCCCAAGTTCCAGAGCGACTTGGTCTCCAAGAACGGCGCCGACGTGTACCCCTACCCCAGCCCCCTGCACGTGGTGGCTTTGCAGAGCCCCCTCTTCTCCCTGGTGGGGACCTCTGCAGAGGGAGACCTCTCGGCTTCTCCCGGCAAGCCCCCGCCTGGCGCGGCAGGTGCCAGCCCGGCGAGGACGCGAGCAGCCGGCGAGGCTGCGCCGGGCGGGTACATCCAGAAGCTGCTGCAGCTGACGAGATGCAGAGGGAACGGCCGGGCTGATGCCAGCCAGTGGGTTTCCATAAAGACCCAGCCAGCCGCGGGGCCCCAGAGGCTCATTATAACCCCTGGCGCTGGTGGGGTGCGAAGCGGCGGCCAGCTGGGAAAGCAAGTGAGCTTTCTGCAGAGCAGCGGGGCTCAGGGGAAGCTGCCGAGAGACGAGCCGGAGCCGGAGCAGGAGCAGCCCGTGCGCCGCGGGAGCGCAGAGCCGCTCTGCGCCCTGCCTGCCACACAGCCCCCGGCCGCCGGCGCTCGCCGCCCTGCCCGGCCCGCACCGAGGGCGTCTCCTCTGGCAGCAGCGTCGGCGAGCAGCACGGAGGGCAGCTCGTCCCCCTCGCGGCTCTGCCAGGGCGACTCCAGCCCGGACAGCTGGAACACCGAGGCCACTCCGTCCAGGAAGCCCCCGCCCGAGAGGTTGGGCATCGCTGCGCCGGCCGGCGCCGAGGGGCACGCGCGAGAGCCGCGGGGCGAGTTCGTCCGCGCGCGGTTCGTCCCCGCCGAGTCCCACCAAGTGCAGGTCCGGTTTGCCAGCTCCAAGGCGAGGGCGGCGAAGGTGAAGAGGAGGAGCGGCGAGAAGGCCCCGCGTGCCGGCAGGCAGCCGCTCGGCACCGACGAGGCCGGAGGCTCCCACGGGGCCGCCCGCAGCGCGCCCGGAGCGAGGGGTCCCGCGCGGAGACCGTCGTGCTCCGGGGAGTCCGTCCTGCTCCCCGCCGCGCCGGAGCTCCGCGGAGCCTCTGCCGGCGCCCTGGGCCACGACGTGGGCGCGGCCCCCGCCGGCAGGAAGCAGCGGCGCAGGTGGCAGTCGTCGGTGGAGATCTCCGCCGAGGCTGCCCCGGGCGGCCTCTCCGGGGGCAGCGGCGTGGGAGCGCCGGGGCAGCCGGCGAGGAGAGCCGGTGTCCCACGCACGGGCAGCGCGAGGGCTCGCTGCAGGGGCCAGCGGCACGGAGCCTACACCAAGAGCGAGCCCGAGCCCTCGGCGGAGCGCGCCGCCCTCTTCCGCGCCGCCGTCGCGGAGACCAGCGAAGGGGAGGTCAGCGACGTCACCGCCAACCGCTTTGCGGACGGCGAGTCCAGCGACAGCGATTCCGACGGCAGCACCGGCAGCAGCAGCGGCAGCCTGGCCCTGGACTACGATGACGGGGACGAGAGTGACCTCATTTGGCCCGAAGGTCCGGCCAGACAGCCGGGATCTGCCCAGGTCTCCTCCAGGCATCTTCCCCCGGTGCCCAAAATCTGCCGCATCAAGGCGTCCAAGGCGCTGAAGAAGAAGATCAGGAGGTTCCAGCCTGCCTCCCTCAAAGTCATGACCATGGTCTGAGGGAGAGCCAGGGCGCTCCTCGCAGCAGGGTGTCTGCAGGAGAGCCCGGGGACCAGAATGTGCCCAAGCGACCTGCGAGTGGGCAGAGGACTCCTGCCGGTCGACGCCAGGACGCAGACGTCGCTCTGTCTGGTCCCCTTTAGCCTCCGACTCTGTAAATAGGGGTCTGCGTGGGTCGGGCGATGCCTCGTTGTGCTGCAGTCCGGCTGTCGCTGCGCTGAGCGGGGCAGCTCTCGGAACCTCCTGCGGCCGCCCTTGCAGACCTCCCGGACGTCAGGAGGACCCGTCTGGTCTCTCACAGGAGCAGTCTGTGCTCAGCTGGTGAATGAGGACAAGACTCGCGTCGGTTTCCTCAACGGGTTGGCTTCTTTCAGACCCCTCTTGGTGGTGCTCTGCGGCGACGTCCACCTGCCGAATGGATGGAGGAGTGCGGGGGCTCGGTGCCGCGCTGCGGGAACGCATGGGACCGGGGCTACGGGGCGGCCCCGGCAGTGGCCAACTCAATAAATGGCTATTTAACGCTCCTCTGGAGGCGGCCTGACTGGTTCTGACTGACCCGTGTCTGAAGCCCATTCTGCCCTCCTGGCAGGGATGTTCCTGTGTTTAGGCAGCAGCCTGAATTCCTGGAGCCCAGAGCTCTGGAGGCGGTGCCGGGGCCACCCTGTGTTTGCCGAGGGGCAGGTGTTGCCCTCCCAGCCGAGGCGAGTCCATTCCTGGCCTCAGAGCTGTGGGCAGTGGCCCCTTCCGAGGGCTCCGCTGGCGCTGGAACAACAGCCAAGGGCTCAGCAGGGGCTGGGGGAGCAGAGAGCTTGTTTACTCCCGGCTTGTGAGCAAACAGGAGTAGCCAAGGGCTACCCTTCCAGCCAAAGCCTTGTTTTGTTTCCGGCCTCTGTGTTTCCATCTTGGGAAACCAGATGGAGAGGCGTGAACCGAGGCGGAGCGGTGCGATGCAGGTGTTGGAGCCGGTGCTGAGGCCGTCCTGGGAGACACCGTGTCTTGGCCGGTGGAAGTCCTTGCCCGCTTCTCACGGCCCCGAGGGGATGGGACACCCTGCGCGTGGGCAGAACAGCGGGAGCCCTGCCCAGAGCAGGTGGTGGCACAGAGTAGCCCCCGCGGTGGTCGGTGCCCCGTTGCCTCCCTGCCCCGCAAGGGCTTCCTTCTCCCACTGACACAGGGGGGTTCTCCTGGGGGAGTCACCCGCGAACCCCGACTCCGTGGGCTCTCCTCATGGCAGTGGGGGCTAACTGGTCAGGCAGGAGCGCGGAGCCTGTGCTGTCCAGGGGGAGGACATCGCTCCTGCCTAGGTGCTGCCTTCTGAAACCTGCTGGAAGCTGCCGCCCGGCAGCTCCCTGCCTTTTGATCACAGTCAGCCCAGACGAGAGGGCTGTGGCCCCACGTCTGGGCAAGTCCTGCCCCAGGGCTGCTCGTGCTCCACCAGGAACGCTGCCAGGCAGCCGATGAAAGCGCCGATGCAGAGCCAGTGCGGGCTGCCAGCTCCAACACGGGGAGGCGGTGACTCGTCCCGCACCGACGGGTCCGGCGCCAGGGCTGCCTCTGCAGCTCAGGGCTTCTGCCAGGGCAGATCACGTCTGTCCTCCCTAGACCCAGTTGCACAGGAACGGGCCAGGGGGGTTTGAAACATCTCCAGAGAAGGAGACTCCACAAGCCCCCTGGGCAGCCCCTGCCAGGGCTCTGGCACCCTCACCATGAAGAAGGTCCATCTCACACTGATGTGGAACCTCCTCTGCTCCAGCTGACACCCTCTGCCCCTTGTCCCGTCCCAGGACACTGGACCCTCTCCCTAGCTCTGCCTTTAGGAGACACGGCTTTCTTCTGCCACAGCAGGCACTGCTCTGGGGCCGGGGCTCTGGAGGGACATGCAGGGCAGGAAGCCCAGCTGGCCAGTGGTTCCTGCGCTGGCACCCAAACCATGGCTGTGGCTCGGTGCTCTGATCACAACAGTGGGGTTTGCTGGCACTCAGCACACCTGGGGAGTTCTGCTGACGGCCGGGTAGGTGGTGCCTGTCAGTGCTCCAGCTCCACTGGAGACTGCGGGCGGCTGCTGCTGCTGCTGCTGCTGCTCTGCCAGGAACAGCTGCCTCCTCAGCAAACAGACCTGGAGCACGTTTGAAACCAGCGATGACCAGTGACCACTCTGGTGTGCCACCCTCCCGACGTGTGTGCCCAGCACCGTAGCAACAGCTCTCTGCTCCGCCTGAAGCCTCAGGGTGAGGGTGAGGGATGCCCAGCACTACTGGTGGCCCTGGCAGTGCAGAAGAGGAACGGTCACTATTTTCCCCTCCGAAAGGAATGCCTTGCAGTGCCTCCTGCTGCAGAGCCCCACGAGAGTGCCAGGAATGCCAGTGAGGAATCTAGTGCCAACCTGGCACACTGGGGCTGAGGAGTTTAGCACTTTCGGTGTGACTGGATCAGCAAGTGCAGAGAGCTGAGGGCTGCTCTGGTGCAGATTTACTCAGCAGCTGCTAGGTTCTGTTCCGTCGCAGAACCACCCACCCAGGCACAAAGGAGACACCCTGGCTGCAGGGTCACCCTGGCGGCCCCTCATGCAGGGCAGAACGGCCCTGCTCAGCACAGCGCTCCTGCGTGTCCCCACTCACCACGCGAGCTCGGCTCCTCGGCATGAGGGCACACGCCATTCGCCTCCAAAAGTCAGAGGAAGACCAAGCCCTGTGTGGCCAGAGTGTGCCGGGATCTCCACGGGCAGCCCTGAGGGGGAACAGAAAGGGACGAGGTGACTTCCACGCAGACGTCGCCGTCCCCTGTCCCCTGTCCCCTGTCAGTGGGCACTGCGCTTGCAGAGCTCTTTGCTCCCGCTTTTCCCTTTGCAAACCGCTTTCCCCGGCTCCCCCGTGACGGGCACCCCGGCCCAGCTGAGGTAGGAGCTCCAGGCTCCTGTGTTCTGGTGTCTGCCTGTCCCAGCAGAATCTGGCAAGCAGCCCCACGACCCGCGTTTCCTCCGTCACAGCAGACTCTGCTCCCGGGGCTGCCGGGCTCCAGCTCTGCAGGGACAGCGCCCGATTCTCAGAGGCAGAGCGGTGCTTTTCGCAGTGGTTCCAGCTGGAGCTCACACGGCCCTCGGCAAGGCTGAGCCTTGCAGTGCGACTCGCTGTGGCCGTGGGGCTTGCTTGTTCTCCCCTGAGGACTGAGCTCACGTCAGCAATCCAGGCACACAAAGCACAAGCCTGTGTCCAGCCACTGGAGACTGCGGGACACAGAGAAGGACAAGCTGGGTGCTCTAAGCGTACGAAGCACACAGGGCTGCAGGGACAGCAGAAGGCAGACAGGAGACCTCCTGGCTCCACTGGCCACCTATTTCCCTGCTGAGGAAAGGCTGAGGGAGCTGGGGCTCTGGAGCTGGGAAAAAGGAACCTGAGGGGTGACCCCATGGATGTTGATCAATATGGGAAGGGTGGGTGTCAGGAGGATGGAGCCAGGCT
>JAOXOE010028381.1:0-16265 GCA_028565055.1 Phoeniculus purpureus | reverse complement strand
GGGTTTAGCAACCTCATCTGCCAGTTCTCTCAGGACCCTTGGGTGTATCCTGTCTGGTCCCATGGACTTGAACACTTCCAGGTCTTTCAGGTGATCATGAACCAGATCTTCACTTACGATGGGCAGCTCTTCCTTGCAGTCCCTGCCATTATTTTCAATGACTCCAGGGGAGTGGCTGGAGGCTTTTCCAGTGAAGACCGAGGTAAAGAAGTCATTGAGCAAATGTCCAGTTGAGCTCAAGAAAAAAAATTACACTGCCTCTTACTCACAGCGCTGAGTTATTTTAGACAAATCGTGGCAGAGACAGCAGAAGACAGATCTGTCTCACAGCACAATTCCCTGCCACCTTCATCTATTGCTCTCTGCACTATTTTCAGAATCAAGATGGAAGGAGCTGGTGTTCACACAGGAGCGCATGTGAGCCAGAGCTGAGAAGCTTAAGCCAAAACACCTTCCAGTGATGCTTTCCTCATTCTGTTCCCAACAGGAAAACATCTGTCATCCTGCAAAGCCACAGCTCCTGACAGCATGAAGGGGAACAAAACAAATGTAGGGGCCTGCTCGATCATGGAAAGGCTTGCAGATGTCCCTGACCTTATGGAATTAAACCTCCAGTACTTTGGCAAATTTCTTCATGATAAAATATTTATTCCTACCCACTGTTCCATGTCAATTCATCCTCCCCTGTTGACAAAGATTGACAACACAGCTCATATACAGTGCCAATAAAAAACCCCAACAACCCTAAACCCCCACAAAGCCCAAGCCAAACGCTTCTACTGAGGCTTAAAAAAACCACAAAAATAAAACCTCACCACTGGGCAACTTGAAAGCCTCACTGGAAACTCAGATATGCAGAGTTCAAATGAATATTTCATAGCTGAAGCAGTTTTTCTTTCTAAATGCTGGACACTTCCTGCCTCGTTAACACTCATTACCAAGACAAGGATAATATTTAAAGTCCCATTGCACTGCAGGCACTTTAATCGGATGTTCAGGTGCTAGATCCCTACTGCACTATACCACAAAGCCAAGCAGGAGGAAGGAAGGTGAAAACAGAAGAGGCATTAAAAAACATGACCCTCCTTACAAGGACAATTGGATCCTGTGCTTGGGAGATAACGGTGCAGGAATAATAAGTGGAATTGATAATTGGCTTTTAATAAGAAATCACATCAGGGAACAGCAGAGCTTTCTACAGATCTAAACAATTCTTTTCAATTTGCTCCTCTGGCCTTTTCTTGAGAAGTTGAGAAATAAGCTGTCTGTCCTTCATACTGGAAGACTAATTAGACCCATCACTGGTAGAACCAAAGGAATACAGGGCTTGTGGAGTTCCAGGGCCTCACTGCAGTTATCCCCTTTGCTTTTCTGTTGCGCCTGTGTTGTGCTATCAGCTCTTGCAATAGCAACACCCTTGTCCCCCGAATCTAAATAAATACACGTATATTCACATAAACACCAAGAGAGAATGCACTGGGGAGAAGAAAGAGAGCAGGTGAATGACTTTTACTCCTTTCTGTTGAAACTCACCTAAATCAATATGTAATTCCCTGTTAAAGCTTCCCTGTTAAACTGTGCCTGCAAAAACCAGCTGCCAGAATAGAGTAATTGACCTCCATCAGTAGGACATGAGCTTCAGAACACTGGTTTGAGTGCAGGACATATAAACAGAAACGGTACTAAATAAATCTGTTTTAAAACTGCACAAAGAGCAGTTCTGAAAGGCGACAAAGCTTTGCACAGCTCCAGCTACTTGGCTCTGCCTTCTTGGCTCTGCTAGCAGAGCTCTTCTCCATAAGCTGGCCCTGCTGAGGAACCTTCTTTCCTCCAGGAAGGGGAGAGATGTACATGGTTAGGAAGAAACTTCTCTTAGAAGAACCTAAATATAGCAGGTCCTTCCTGCCACTGATAACGATGAAAATGACATAAGGAGTCAGAGAGCTCTCTAAGACACATAAACTCACCCCCAAGCACTGGGTATCATCCTAGGAGGTGGAAAATGAGGGCAATCCCTTAATCTAGAGACATAACATTGCAGTTCGCTCTGGTCAAGTAGAACATTATCATCCCCAAACTCATTTTTACAACCAGAACTGTCAGTGACTACTCTAGGAGAAATACATCACTCCCTCTGTAAAGACAAAATGAAAGGAAAACAGGGTAACAAAATTACTGCCACAAAATCCAAGGATTAGACCAGAATACCTGAGTTAAAACCTGTGATGTTAGGAGGAAAACACACCGAGTATTTTCATTTTGCCTTCTCCAGAACCATGTCAGCTAGAGCTCAAGGTTAAAAAAAACCAGAGAAACAAGTAGGGCTGGATCATTCCGCACTAAAGCTCCTGTGTTGTTTGCAGTAATGTGCAGATAAAAGAAAATCAACACTGGAAAAGATACAGCAAGAGGACGAAACCTGGCTCACCGCAATTCTGTTTTCACATTTTTATGCCTCAGTAATTCATTTAGAAATGTAAAGAAAATATTCCCTGGCACTTACAGTACGATACTTGCTCTGAAAACATCTGATGTTTAGTCTACAAATCCTAATACTGAAGTGGGAAGCAGCTGAAAGCCACTTAGTGCCTCATTCTTACAACATTAAAAAACCAAAACACTACTAAGGGTCTTGTTTGTTGGGTTCCAGGGTTGTTTTTTAACAGAACAGGTTTTGCTGCACTCAGTGAGGCAGACACCTACTCTTCACATAACCTCTGCATTCCCTGGGACCTCTTCGCATGATGATTATCAAGATTGTAATTTCCTGTTTGAGCGTTTCCTGCATTATTAGCCCCTGTTTGTAAATAAATACTGTGATTATAATATCTTATTAGGGAATCACAGAATAATTGTGGTTCAAAGGGACCTCTATTTAACATCTTGTCTGACCTACCTCCTGAAAGCAGCATCACCTACAGCAGGTTGCTCAGAACCAGCTGTGGTTTGAGTATGGCTGCAGATGGAGACCCCACAAACTGGGAAGATAAAATAATTTCAACTCTTTCGTTTTACTTTAATGCAGGACATGGAGTTAGCAGGGTCAACGCATCATAGGGCACCCAGTAGGGAAGTGTAACACAGATGCCAAGGTCAAAGAAGGATGAATGGAGTGTCATGTGACATAGTGAGTACATTACAGCCACTGTCCCTCATCCTCATCACACACAAGTGATGGCAGTCAGACAGCAGCCTTGGTGTTAGTGAGCATGTGGCCATCACAGTGAAAATTTAGCAATCACTCTCCCCTCCACTAAGGTCTGGCATTGACTTTTCTCACATTAAGTTTTTCAAGTCTTTCACATTTTCAGTGTTTTAAATACACCAACGATGTCTGGAGTTAAGCAAGGAACAGTTTAGACTGTACTCGCTAAGATTGTAAATCTCACCAAGCTCTGGAACACCTCCCCTATGAGGGCAGGCTGAGGAAGTCAGGGTTGTTCAGCCTGGACAACAGGAGGCTCCCAGGTGACCTTCTATCAGCTTTCCAGTCTCTGAAGGGAGCTACAAGAAAGCTGGGGGAAGGCTTTTTACACAGGTGTGTAGCAAGAGGACAAAGGGAAAGGGTTACAAACTTGAAGAGGGGATATTTAGATTGGACATTGGGAACAAATTCTTTGCCATGAGGGTGGTGAGATGCTGGAACAGGTTGCCCAAGGAAGTTGTGGCTGCCTCATCCCTGGCAGTGTTCAAGGCCAGGTTGGCTGGGGCCCTGAGTAACCTGATCTAGTGAAGGTGTCCCTGCCTGTGCAGGGGTGTTGGAACTAGATGATCTTTAAAGTTCCTTCCAACCCTGGCCATTCTGTGATTCTAAATTGCTCATTTTCAAGAACTAACCTTGAATTACCTGTGTCTTCCTAAGCTCAGTATAAAAACAACACTAAGTTTCTACCCCAGTGCAACCCTAGTATAGAGCAGTGCTCAGCAAACAAATGCCGTCTGGTCAAAGCAAACAGTGTCCGACCTTCGGCTGCACGACTGTGGTACACTGATTTACTGGCTTGGTGCAATCACTGGAACAGTAAGTTCCAGTAATTCGGTTTGTTTGCAATGGTTTTCTATTTCAATTATTGGCTTGCACTGAAGCAGAAGAAAGAGGGAAAAGCTAAAGAGTTTTGCTTTCTCTAATATAAAAACCAGTGTGTGTGTAAATATATAACCACATATAAAAAGGAATAGACTAAGGGCTTCGTTACTTTCCACACACTAGCAGCATTCTTAACACTGTTTACTCCTCCTGTGCAAACTCTGGGAGAACAAGAAGAAACGAAGACTGTCCTTACCTTTATGTTGCAAGCTTGTTCCATCAGTCTCCTGGCATTCTCTTCAGCTCGGTACCTCTTGGGCAACTGAACCCTGAAGAACTTTAAAGCTCCTTCAAAATCAGCTTGTAGAAGGTCCTCCTTTGAAGTCTGCAATTAAACACAGGGAACTCTCCTAAGTGCTGGGAACATGCAGTCACACTCTTCTTCTGACTTTGCCATTTGCTGAATGTGTTCCAAACCACCAATATTCACACAGCTCCAGAACATCCTCAGTGATACCAGCATCTCATAAAACAAGCAGCTCTGGCAGATCCAGGCAGAGCAGCACAATCTGAGAGGGCTGTACCATGTTAATGTATTTTGTCCTTCCCTACCTGCAAGGATCTTGGCTCAGTCCATCCAGACATCACTCAGTGAGGAGGAAAACAAAACCCAAGGGAACAACAAAAATCTGGGAGTTTTGTAGTGTTTTCTAGAGAATTTATGCATGACACCATCACAAAGCTGCCCCCCAAAGACCATGTGCGCTGAGGAAGAAGCAGGAATGCACATGACTCATGAGAGGCATCAGCAAGTCAATGGGCACAAGTGTGTGACACAATTTCTCAAAGAACACTGGGCTGGAAAATGGTTTACATGCTTATTGCTACATCTCTCACAGTACTGCATCTCTCTGTGTGGTATCAAGCCAAACAGGTCAGGAAATGTTAAAACATTCAACATCAATCCAGTTCTGCAGCTGATGGAGTAACGTGATGGAGTAATGCACTCATCTTCTCAGGTACCAATGGCTACATACACTGAGCACAGCAACAGTAACAAGCCTTGAGGTAGCTCCACTCAAAGGGTTACAAGAACTGTGTGCCCAGACACTATGTTTAGGACATCACCTCAGAAATACGAATTTAAAGATCTTTAATCCAGAAAGAGGGAACAGAAATGCATCAGTGTACACACTAGGATCATGAAGACCAGTGCAGGGCACCACGGCATTGCTACAGACATCTCAGGAGCAGCACAGGCACCTTCAGCCACCATTAGCAGCTAACTTCATTGCTCAAGTACCAACATCCCCGCAGTTTTCATGTGTGACCCCTTCGCTTTCTCACAGTAAAAGCCTTTCTCATTTTTAGCCTCATCACATGCAGTAGGAAGGTCTTGGGACCAGTCTCGTTTAACATCTTTATCAATGATCGAAGGCACCCTCAGTAAATTTGTAGATGACACAGAATTAAGTGGAAGTGTCAAACTGTTTGAGGGTAGGGAGACGCTGCAAGAGGATTTGAAGAGGCTGGAGTGATGACCTGAGGCTAACGGGATGAGGTTTAACAAAGCCAAGTGCTGAGTCATGAGCTTGGGTCACAATAACTCCCAGCAGTGCTACAGGCTTGGGGAAGAGAGGCTGAAGAACTGCCTGGCAGAAAAGGACCTCAGGGTGTTGGCTGACAGCCAGCTGAACAGGAGCCAGCAGGGTGCCCAGGTGGCCAAGAAAGGCCAATGGCATCCTGGCCCCTGAATCAGGAACTGTGTAACCAGCAGGAGTAGGGAGGTGATGGTGCCCCTGTACTCTGCACTTGGGAGACCGCACCTTGAGTACTGGGTCCAGTTTTGGGCACCACAGGATCAGAAGAACATTGAGGTGCTGGAGCGGGGTCAGAGAAGGGCAGTTTTCGAGAAATCTCAAAAACAGGCCCTGTGAGGAGTGGCTGAGGGAACTATTTAGTCTAGAGAAGACTGAGAGAAGACCTTATTGCTCTGTACAACTATCTCAAAGGAGGTTGCAGTGATGCTGGTGCTGGTCTCTTCTGCCAAATTACTAAACACAGGACGAGGGGAATGGCCTCAAGTTGTGTCAAGGGAGGTTTAGATTGGACCTTAGAAAGAAGCTCTTTCCTGAGAGAGTGGTTGGGCACTGGAACAGGCTGCCCAGGGAGGTGGTGGAGTCCCCATCCTTGGAGGTGTTTAAAACACAAGTAGCTAGAGCACTTGAAATCATGGTCTAGGGGTTAGGGAGATGTTGGAATGAGGGTTGGACTTCATGATCCTAGACGTCCTTTCCAGCCGTGATGATTCTGTGAGTCTGTGATTCACAAAGTTTGACTCTTAACCACCTTCTCATCCACGCAAAATTCTCTACAGTCTTCCAGTTTCACAAGCCGTCTTTTCAGATAAATCACTGCAGCCAACACAATCAGTGTGGCAACATAAGCACTGAGAGAACTGTGAGAAGCTTTGTAGCCTCTGACATGCAAGGGGTGACCTTTGCTGATCCGTTATTTCTCTTGGCCACTATAAGTTTCTTTTAAATAAATAGAAATAAAAACAAGTCTCACTATAGTGCTGACAAAATTTTCCTTTGACTTACAAATCCTCCCCACGCACCCTACAAACTCGTGTCCCTAGCTGATTTACATGGAAATGATTATGGTACAACCCCTTAAATGCTGGAGCACTGCACCCAGAGGTGACACTTTTATCCAGTATTTGCATCAGGGCTGTCTACAGTAGGTTGAGTTACATTAACCACAAGTGAAGGGTGAGGAATCTCCAAATACAACTCCGGTACCTTCAGGGTACCCGTTTCCCCAGGAGTGCAGTGTTTTTTAAGGCAACTTTGTCATCAGAGTTCTCCTAAGATCTATTGGATCCTCCCTTCGCCCACAGCCAAGGAATCTGCTGGCTTATACCTGCAGGGACAGGGGAAATGTTGCTGAAGAGCAATTCCCAGCTTTACACACCATCACGGCTGAGTCTGCTCACAACATTTTGGACAGGAGAATTTCTTGGCTGAAGCTCCATCAGACAAAAGCAATGTAACGCTGACAGAAAGCTGGTGCAGTCGGGTGACTAACAAGTCAGACCCACTCGTGAGCGGAGCTATTGGCCAGTCCCCTCGTCTGAAACCAGCCATAGACACATCTGGTAAAGGGTCCCAGGAAAGGGGACCCAGCCACGCTGCACAACCCCACTGCTACTGGTGGGGGTTTTACTCAGTGGATGCTAAGGTACAGCCATGCTCAGAGATGAGTGGTCTTCCAGACAGGTTGGGACAGACATCCCACTGAGCAGGATGGAGCCAAGTCTTAGCAATTTATTAGGAGCTGAGCTATCGTAACAGGAGTTGAATTAGGAGCTGAGCTCCTGAGTGCATGTTTTGATGTGTATTTAATTGCTTTTTCTTATCATAATACAGCAGCAGTTTCAAATTGATTTTTGGTTTAGATATCAGAGGAGGAAAAAACCCCTAAAAAAAGTTAATAATCAACAATTAAATCACCCTGTCAAACTTTAGAAAAGCTGGTGCACTGCCCTTTACATCCACAGTTCTTCATTTAAAAAGAAATACCAGAAGGCAGAGGCAAAGACACCAGTAAACCAGCAATTACATGTAAAGCATTTAAAGTCAGATTTAATTCTCCTAGGCTTCTGCTTGAATCATTATTATAATACTGTTTTAATGGCCCCAAACTGTTACTCCAAACTCTTATAAAATTGTAGCTATTTTGAGAATTTTGAGCTTTCAACCCTGAAAAATCTTTGGTCAATGAAAATCTCCTAAGAATTAATGGGGAATCCTGGAAATAAGAACATCCGTGACAGAGCTGCTGAACTAAGATTACAGTTATGAGCAATTACAAACAACCACGTTGCACAGTGAGTGGTTGAGCAGACACTGCTCAGCTCTTTCTACTTTTGTGATTTCAATCAGTAACTCACAAAGACACTTCAGGAGCCTTTTGGCAGCTGTTTGACAGGCAGAGATTAGCAAACTTGTTGGATGGTGATACTCGGCACACAGAACTCATCAGCAAGTTATTTCACCACCCCATGTCTAATCTGAATGAACCACGGATTACAGTCTGGCAGGTGCATTGTGGTTTTGTGCGCTCAGGGAACTTTTATTCTCCTCAATGTCATTTTAAATAATCACACTGTTGCTTAAAAATTAGCTTTAAAACTAAGCAAGAGAGGAAATTCACTAAGAACCATGACCAGAAGTCCCAGCTTGCAGACAGACTGGATGTGGCACTTAGTGCCATGGTCTAGCTGATGTGGCGATGTCAGGTCATAGGCTGGGCTATAGTCTTAGTCTTTATCAGCCTCGATAATTCTGTGATTACCTTGCACCAGATGAAGGGAGAGAGCATGGCTGAGCTGACTGATGGGAAAACCTCTGAGTATTGAAAAGATTCTTGAAAATACAGATGAATCGGGGCTTTTTACTCAGTATTTCTCCTCACAGGTGGGATCAGGCTGGATAGAGAACCCACCTGTCTCTCAGAGCAACCTGTCTGACTCAGAGCAATCTGGTCTCCTGAGTGATGTCCCTGCTTGTTGCAAGGGGGTTGGACTGGATGGTCTTTGGAAGACTAGATGGTCTCTTCCAACCCTATGATTCTATGAAACTAAATGATTTCTAAAGTCCCTTCCAACCTAAACTATTTCATGATTCTATGATTGAACACATTCTCAAATATTCTCCCCACATCACTTAAGCATTTCAATTGATTCATAAAACTCTCTTCCATGGATTATTTGAAACACAGGGAAAGCCCTTTCGCAAAGGATTAGGGAAGATTCCAAACCTAAACATGAAGTTCTGGGGAACAGCAAATGTTCTAAAACCAGAAGGGGAATCTGAGAAGCTGAAATGATGTCAACTGGGATTTCTTTTTAAAGTAAATAACGTTGTTACTACTTTTCCCAAAATATTTAGGGAAATGTGATTAAGACAAAGGACAAGGCCTTGGCTTTTTTCTTCATTTAAATTCTCTGTCTCCCATTATTAATTCTGCAGTCTCATTTATTTCTGACTTTATCAACTACAACTCCTATTCCCACGTGGGAGCTAAGATGGCAGAAGACATTTCAGATCCACCACAGTACACTGCCTTCATTTAATTCTTCCCCTTCTGCACAAACAGGTAGGGATAACTAATCTCCTTAGAGCTCTCTGTGTACCTTATGTACATTTAGAATTTCCATAGAATGCCAGTGAGCATAAATAGTCTTTTTTACACTTGAAAGACCACGCGTCAAGTGAAGAATGAACCCGGCCATACTCTGCTCCACTATTTATTTGCTACTGAGAAATTCAACATGCTTACCAGTACCCCAACAGTGACTTTGCAGAACACATTTAGAACACTGAGATGTGGTTCATTGGTTGGTATTGATGATTAGGTCTCTTCTAACCAAACAGAGTATGTGATTCTGTTTCAGGTTGTTTTGAGAACATGAAATTGTTGCTGCTGAGGCTGGTGAGACTTGGTTGCTCAAAAAGACAGGAGAAGCCCCATCCCTGGAACCATTCCACAGGGCTCTGAGCACAAGACACCTACAGACACCTCTCGCTGGCCTCACCTATGTCCTTTTCTTTACTCTGAAACATCCCCACTTCTAAATAAAACCTGTGCTTTCTGTAAAACACTGCTGGGTACAAAAGCTTTACGGCAAAAACCAGCTTTGGTTCTGTGTGCAGGGAGCTGGCATCCATAAGCATGTCCAGAACACACAGCAGAGGGAGAAACTCAAGCACATGAAAAAATAATCCAGCTACAATTTTACGAAACACAGAGGTTTTGAAGGATCTTCAGTGCTGACTAAAGCCCAAATTCTTGATCCTCAGAGACTTCTCACTTTCACAAAATCATTGATCCCTCCTCCTCTGTGGAAGGAGCACGTGTCAGAGGAGGTATATATAGCTAATAAAACCTGACAAGAAATCACAGTGACTCTGTAAGTCAAGACTCTCTAATATCACAAGTGTTACTTGTATTCTTTTGCCTTCCCCCCTCTTTTTCTCTGTTTTAATAACCGCTGCTCTGTGGCCCAGCCAAGCAATGAAGGATGCTCCATTTCCTGGTGTGCTCCAGCTGGAGAGCCCTGTACAAAGCCTGATTAAGTCAAGTGAAAAACAGCTTAGTAGGTTTGTCTCTGCTTTTCTCAAAGCTCATCACAAACCAGTTCTGAATGATTTGGCAGCCTGTGCCTGAGCAACCAGCAGTGCTATGGCAGGTGGGATGGGATGAGGAGTGCTGAGGCACACTTGGAAGGAAGCTGGAATAATGCAGAGAACAGGCTGAGCCACGCGTTATTAGCCACTGTGCTCCATCCTACAAGTGACTGCAGGTACCCAAATCCATCTGCACTCACGAGTGACCAGAGTTTGTGAATCATTTTATTTTTATCTAACACACCACAGCGCAGGGGTAGGCTGGTTCAACCACCCGCCTTGTTTTTTAACACAGAATGCGTTAAAATACGCAGAGCACACTCATTTCTGAGGGTGCACTGCAGAACAGGAGAGGTCCCAGCACCACAGTGAGAACCCTGGGCAGGTCACTGGATTCAGCTCTAGGACAGGACCACACACAACAAGAAAGGGAGTGCCTCATCTCACCAGGAAAGAATTCTCTTCACAGCTAGAGAAATAACATTCTGGTGCCCAAGGCCAGAAACCTGAGCTGTAGGCAAGTCCAGCTATAAAACTCCAGACCAGCCTCAGCCAGGACTGACTTCTGCATTCAGGGATTTTGGGGTCTGAGACTGCTCTGGATGGCAGTGGGAAGGTTGCAAGTGGCTCTTGGGCTCTAACATGCCACACTGACTTCAGGTTGTTCCATATACAGACATCATCTACTATGACAGATAAAAACTTTTCCAACATTTAATTTCCCAGAAAATTCTACAGATGCAGTCTAAACTTTTTAACATCCTGTCAGCTGCCTTTTCACAATCAAATCCAGAAACAGAGGCACCCCAAAATACACCAGCACAGCATGATGTCTAATGAATGTTCCAATCTAACCCTTGACGTCAGCAGTACAAAATGGGAAATGCTGAGCACTAAGGCACTTGCCATCAGTATCTAGAAGCAGACCAGACATGGTGCTTATCTGGAATCATTACACGGCTGAGAACAAAAGCATACGTGGCTTTAGGAAAGGTTTTTTTCCTACAGCGCAGCCCTGCTTGCGAGCCCTTTGAGCTGGCTAAGGAGTGGCATCAGTCCCTAGCAGCAGGGCCAGTGTCCAGCCCCACCAAGCTACCAGGAAGAGAACGACTCAGTGCTTAGGAGATGGATTACAAGGAGCTGAGAGCAAAAAAATAGACCACTCACACCTCCATTCAGTGTCAAGAACCCGGGGTGGGGTGGGATGGAGTAGGTCTTAAAAGGGAGACAGCAAATTCACAATTAATTAACTTCAAGAAAACGTGATCTCACCGCAAGGAGCCGAGGCACAAAGAGACGATGCCCCATTCCCAGAAGTTCCAGCACCCGACACGCATATTCGTTCACCAGCTTGCTTCTCTCATCATGCATGTCCTGGGACTTTTTGACAGGTGGTGTGAGCTTGGCAGCGGGGGTTTTGCAGGGCACCCCTTCTTCCATGAGCAGCACGGAGTAAGTATCCAGAGTGGGAAGAAGGCGCTCTGCACCACGGTTTTGGAAAGTGCGAGGTCAGGAGAGCCAGCCAGCCTCGGGCCGTGGGAACGGGCACGATGGCCGCCTCCAGCAACGCCCGCCGGCTGCTCAGGAACAGAAAAGCATCTCTGCTAGGAATCGAGGAAAAATAAGATCCGCCGTGCTGGCTCAGCCAGAGTCCAAAGGGGATTTGAAAAACAAACCAGAGAAAACATGGATCTACAAGCGGACCTGAAAAGCAGGAAAATGGCAGAGAAGGAGCACAGGAAAGCTCGGGTGAGAGACGGGCAATGGAGAGCGTCGAGGGCTCAGTGTCTGGGGACGCGTGTGCAAGCAGGCAGCAGCAGCAGCAGCAATAAGAGCAGTAAAGCCAGGGCAGTTCCGAAGCTGCAAAGAGAAAAGGATGAGCTCATTGCAATCCCTGATTCGTGACAAGCGAGCGTGGCGGCTGCCGCTGCTGCCTCTCGCTGTGCATCAGTAATGAAGGGGTAGGCAAGGAGGGGGTTGGGAAGAGAAGGAGGAGGAGAGCCTCTCGGGGGGAATGCTGTAATAAGAAACCAATCGTGAGCGGCTGGACAGCCAAGACCCCTCCCCATGCACCTTAAATCACTTCAGCTCCGAGAGGCTTTGCTATTGAAGCTCAGGCTTACGGTTTACGAACTGTGGGCTCTAATGCTCCACAGGGAGGAAGAAACCGGCCTGAAGCTGACAGCAAGGCTTCTGCTTATCTGCTTCCGAGTAACACAGATACAGATTCAGTGCAACCCAGTGACCAGCAGGTAGGGCAGGAGATCCTTATCCACCTGAGAGAGGACCAGGACACGCTGATGCACTGCTGGCAAGGAGGGAGCAGCAGGCAGCTCCTGAGATGCAGAGAAGCCATCGCCCGTTCTGGCACAGCTTGTGCAGGACTGAGTCCTTTAAGCAGAGATGACGTCCAGTGCTGTGTTGTCAAGGAGGCATTTGAGATAATGCGCTGGGAGGGAATGATGTCAGCAGGCACATTTGGTCTGATTCTAGAAACTATCTGCATATTTGCAGGGAAAGGGTTGTGATGTCACATCTCAAACTGTTTCCTGCAAAGAGGCCAGGTGCAACCAGGCACAGCAAGACCAGCTGGTCCTACCTCATTTCCCAGGGGTGGGGTTAGGAATCTCATTGTTAGTGCTGCCCAGTTATGAAAAGGGGCTAAGTAACAGAACAAGACACACTGAGACCTGAGGAGACTGTCATATCCCCCACACACAGAGGTATAATTTAAAATATTACAAGGAGCTCTACAGATCTGAAATGTTAATTGCGAATGTGTCTGCAAATGGATATTTAAGCTCCAAATACCAGTTGTCTAACATGCCATTCAAAACCATATTTAATACCAACACTAATGCCAAGGAAAAACCTGTCCCACATGATCTTGGAAACAATAAACGTGTTCAGGAGTAGTTAAAAAATGAAAACAATTTCAGTTTATCAGTTTACCAATAAGCCTACAAAAGCAGAGAAAATGAGAAAACTGGATGAACTGCATTAAACGTGACACACTGCCCACAGCAAGCTCCTTTCAAACACAAGGCAGTCTTGTTTGGATGACAATTATTTGTTTAAGGACATTATTATCAAAGGCAGCCTCATCCACATGGGGCACCTTAGCGCAAGGTAACAGGGGAAATCATGTTTGACTAATTTAATAGCCTTCTATGATGTTGTAACTAAATGGATAGACAACAGAAGACCAGTTGATGTGGTCTACCTTGATCTTAGGAAGGCTTTTGATTCAGTCCCCCATAAAATCCTCATAAATAAGCTTAGGAATTGTGGAATCAATGATCAGACTGTGAATTGGATTAAGAATTTGCTACACAGTAGAGCCCAAAGAGTGGTGATTGATGGTGCAGAGTCTAGCTGGACACCTGTAACTACTGATGTCTCTCATGGCTCAGTTCTGGGTACAGTGCTGTTCAGTATCTTCATTAATGCTATTGATAATGGAATCAAGTGTCTGCTCAGCATGTTTGCTGATGATACCAAACTGGATGGATTTGGGCAATTCATTCAGTGGCTGTTCAACTATTCCAGGAGATTTGGACAGGCTGGAGAGCTGGGCTAAGAGGAATTGAATGAGCTTTAACAAAAAACAAAGGTCAAGTCCTTCACTTGGGAAGGAATAATGGGAGTCATCAATTCAGGCTGGGTAGTGTCCAGCTGCAGAGCACCCCTGGGGAGAGGGATCTTGGAGTTTTTGTGGACAAAAAACTAAAAATGGATCAGCAATGGGCTCTTGTGGTCAAGAAGGCAAATAGTTTTCAGATGGATCAAAAGGAGTGTGTCTAGCAGATCAAGAGAGGTTCTTCTGCTACTTTATTCTGCTTTAGGGAGGCCACACCTGGAAAACTCTGTCCAGTTCTGGTCTCCTCAATTCAATAGAGATAGAGAATTAATTGAGAGAGTTCAATGCAGAGCTACGAGGATGATTGTGGGTCTGGAAGGACTGCCTTATGAAAAAATACGGAGAACACTGGAACATTTTAGTTTGGACAAAAGAAAGCTCTGAGGGGATTTAATTATTGTCTACAAATCACAGAATCACAGAACATTAGAGATTGGAAGGGACCTCAAAAGATCGTCCAGTCCAATCCCCCTGCCACAGCAGGATCACCTAGACCAAGTCGAACAGGAACACGTCCAGGTAGGTTTTAAACATCTCCAGAGAAGGAGACTCCACAACCCACCCCGGGTCAGCCCCTTTCAGTGCTCTGTCACTCTCACTGAGAAGTAGTTCCTTCTCATATTGATATGGAAACTCCTATGCTCCAGCTCACATCCGTTGCCCCTTGTGCTATCGTTGGGTGCCACTGAGCAGAGCCTGGCTCTGTCTTCCTGACACGCACCCTTTCCATATTTATAAACATTGATGGATTCACCCCTCAGTCTCCTTTTTCCAAGCTTGAGAGACCCAGCTCCCTCCACCTTTCCCCATAAAGGAGATGTTCTACTTATGTCATTCTCTTTGTGGCTCTGCGCTGGACTCTCTCCAGCAGTTCTGTGTCCTTCTGGAATTGAGGGACCCGGAACTGGACACAATATTCCTGATGTGGTCACACCAGGGCAGAGTAGAGGGGGAGGACAACCTTGATCTACTAACCACCCCACTTCTAATCCACCCCAGGATGCCATTTGCCTCCTTGGACACAAGAGCACATTGCTGCCTCATGGTCATCCTGCTGTCCACCAGGACCCCCAGGTCTCTTTCTCCTACACTGCTCTACAACAGGTCAGTCCCCAACCTATACTGGTACTTGGGTGTGTTCTTGCCCAGATGTAAGACTCTACATTGCCCTTGTTACAGTTCATTAAATTCCTCTCCCACCCAGCTCTGCAGACTGTCCAGGTTCCGCTGAATGGCAGCACAGCCTGCTGGTGTGCCGGTCACCCCTCCCAGCTTTGTGTCATCAGCAAACTTGCTGACAGTGTACCCTAATCCCTCATCAAAGTCATTAATGAATAGATTGAATAGGACTGGTCCAAGTACTGACCCTTGGGGGAGTCTGCTAGATACAGGCCTCTAACTAGACTCTGCCCCATTGACCATTACTCTCTGGCTTGTATCTTGCAGCCAGTTCACAATGCACCTCACTACCTGATCATCCAGGCCACACTGACTCAGTTGACCATGAGGATGCTGTGGGAGACTGCTTTACTGAAGTCAAGTAAAGCAGTAAAGTAAAGTCAAGTCAAGTAAATACATGAGAGCTGGGTGTCAAGAAGAAAGGAATATTCTCTTTTCAATGGCATCAGGCTGGACAAGGGGTAATGGATGCCTGGTTGAACATAGAAAAATTCACCTCAACATTGGGAAAAACGTCTTTACAATCAGAGTTATTAAATATTGGAAGTGGTTGCTCAGGGAGGTTGTGGAGTCCTATTCTCTGGAGATGCTTCAGAGCTGGCTTCATACGGTTTTGTGTAGTTGATTGAGGCTTTTCAGGCGATTATGCTTTTCAGTAATTTGAATCCTGCTTGAGCGGGACACTTGGGCCCAAAGGCCATTGAATCACTGAAATACCTGTTTAAATAGAATCATTGAACCATTAGGGATTGGAAGGGGATTGGAAGGGACCTCAAAAGATCATCTAGTCCAATCTCTCTGCCCACAGCAGGATCACCTAGACCAAGTCACACAGGAATGCATCCAGGTGGGTCATAAACATCTTCAGTGAAGGAGACTCCACAACTCCCCTGGGCAGCCTGTTCCAATGCTCTGTCACCCTCACTATGAAGAAGTTCCTTTTCATATTTATGTGGAACCTCCTATCTTCCAGCTTGCACCCACTGCCCCTTGTCCTATCACTAGATGACACTGAGAAGAGCCTGGCTACATCCTCCTTACACCAACTATTCAAATATTTACAGACATTAATGAGGTCACCCCTCAGTCTCCTCCTCTTCAAGCTAAAGACACCCAGCTCCCTCAGCCTCCCTTCACAAGGGAGGTGTTCCACTTCCTTCATCATCCTTGTTGCTCTATGCTGGACTCCCTCCAGCAGCTCCACATCCCTCTTGAACTGAGGGGC
>JAOXOE010028380.1:0-16268 GCA_028565055.1 Phoeniculus purpureus | reverse complement strand
CCCCTCAGTCTCCTTTTCTCCAAGCTCAAGAGACCCAGCTCCCTCAGCCTTTCCTCATCAGGGAGGTGTTCTACTCCTCCACCATCTTCATGGCTCTGTGCTGTGCTCTCTCCAGTAATTCTGTGTCCTTGTTGACACTGAGGGGCCCAGAACTGGACACAATATTCCAGATGTAGTCTCACTAGGGTAGAGGGGGAGGAGAACCTCTCTTGATCTGCTAACCATCCCCCTTCTGATCCATTCCAGGATGCCATTGGCCTTCTTGGCCACATGAGCACACTGCTGGCTCAGGGTCATCCTGCTCTCCACCAGGATCCCCAGGTCCCTTTCTCCGACTCTCTACCTCACTACCATATCACCCAGACCACACTATCTCATTTTGGCTGCAAGGATGCTGTGGGAGACTCTGTCAAATGCTTTACTGAAGTCAAGCCAGACCACATCCACTCCTTTGCATCACACTCTAACTCCTCACAGCCTCTAGCAGCCATAGATGAAGAGCAAACAGATCATGTTAAAAGTACATGTACAAAACCAACAAAAACCATACATGCTCTTTGATCCTTGCATTATTCATAAGCACAATATGCCTTTATCTCCTATGTTAGCTAGGCTGAGCAAGCATTTATTAGACTATGTCATAACTATGCTCAAATAAAGGACATTTGACTTGCTTTAACAATACAGGGCATTGCCATCCCCTAAAGTAACCTGTCTTGACAGCCACACTATGTAGTACTCTGATTTTTGAAACAAGGCTGTGACTCTTCAAGTAATTCCTACTGTAGCACTAAACAGAATGAACATGGTTCAGCTGTAAGTGAAATGAGGCAGGCGTGGATGGTATGAATCAATGCAGCCTTCCAGCAAAATGTGAGGACTGTGTAGTAGTGCCAGAGCAGTGTTTAGGACCTGTACAAACACTCCAAAGTCAGTTGAGTCAGAGCTGCCAAGCACTGTGTTTTGTGGAAGACTCAAAGAGAACTGCTGCATAAGTCTTCTTCAGCAGCAAAGCTCCCATCTCAGCTGCTTATTCCCACACCTGGTTCCCATCTTACTGCTCCTTCATTTATGCCAATGCAATTGTGCCAGTGGACACCGCAAAACAGTCTCTCATAATGATTAAAAGTTGTTCAAGTACAGTGCAGGGAAATAAGCCTCTTGCATAAGTCTGATACCAACAGGCTGTCCATGACGCTGCATTCGTGCCCCTTTGGTACTACTGTAGTGACAGAAACAGGCTGGCAGACAGTAGAACATGTTCATCCAATGGCAGTGGCCTTTTATGCCCAATACAGCTCAACTCCTACTCTGGCTTGTTAAAAGTTCAGAGCTGAAGAAAGTCCTACAGAGCTCCAAAACTTGGGTACCTTCTTGGGAAGCCAAGAGGAAGCCTGCTGCCAATGTATGGTTCAAATCCAAGATGTCTGCTGGGTTGGATTTTTTTTACAGTCCAATAATTTTGTCATCATCACCTTAACACACAGGTCATCTCTAGCCATTAAAGCCCTTTCATAGCAGCAGAAAGACACTGTTGACTTAAAACAGGATGACCTGCTCTTCTCATCATGAGACTAACACATGCTTCAAGACTCTGCTTTGCTTCCTAACTATAATTTGAAAAAAATATTCAGAAACTGAGACTGGTGAATTTGGGGGGATTCTAGTACTTCTATTTCAGGTGTAAAGTTACTGGCATCTTGCCCCAAACTAGCATCACAGTCAAAAAATAGAAATGATGGTTGAGAGATTTATTTTTCTTTCTTCCACAGTACTCCTTCCATCTCCCACACTCACTATAAATAATGCACAAATCTCATGTGAAGTGAATTAAATAAGGTTGAAGGCCAGAAATACACACTCCACAAGCAGGTCCAAAAACCCTTTCTTTTTGAGCAGCTAAGTGTTCCAAGCTAATTTACCCACCCACTCAGCATGTACCCAAATCTAGAAGATATGATAATTCATCCACAGTAAAGAGATTTTCTTCCTAATTGGTTTTCTGTGAGTTAGATCCATGCTGCTCTAAGACTCAATATTCAACAAGGCCTTCATTTGAGACTCATCCCTGCTTATACAGACCAGGCATCTGAAGTTTACATAATGCTTCTGACCATGGTGAATCTCAGACTCCAAACCTGACTCTCTAGATGTGGGATACAAGTAATTCTCTTTTTATTCACAAGGAGTTATCAGTATCTGGCAAAATGAGATCAGAGCTCCAGCAATAAGGGTAAAATTGACAAGATGTATGTTTTCAGTCTTAAAGAGCTGATACTTAATGCCTAGTCACTATGCTAAGGGGACAGCAATACAATTCCTAACAACAGAAAGGAAGATTAAAAGGCTTCCACAGACTAAGGTTGCTTCATTAACCTGCTTGGATTTTTTCCTCCTCTTACTAAAACAAATCCATAGAGGTTAATAATTTTTTCCAATTACATTCTCCATTCCTGAAGCACACAATACCTACACTTTGGTGTCTGCTTTATATCACCACTGAGTAATATTACCCACAATGTATAGCACTGTATTTTGTTCACCAGCCAAGGTATTTAATGGCTGGTAGCAGAAGAGTTAAGGGCAACACCATGCTCCAGCAGCAGCGCACCAAGGTGTTATTGGCAGTATTTCTGGACAGAGTTAGCAACTTGGGAGTCACAGACAACACTCAGGAATCACAAACACCCTCTCTTTTCTCAAAGCAAATGGCAAGAGATGCTCCAAATACAATGTTTTTGTAAGCGAGGTCAGTGCACAAAGAATGACCATCATACAGTATGGGATTGAACAATTTGGAGTGGCTTAGGGACTGTTTTCAATGTGCAGTGCTTGAGGCAAGTATTATGATAACAGATAAACACTACAAAAACAAACACATCAACTTGCCAGGGCAATTTGAAAGATTCCTAAGGACAACTGCAGGCACATCATAAGAAATGAGTAGTTGTATAAAGCTCTGACAGTATTTGTGTTACAGCACATGAAAATGTGTTACTCTGCAGTTTCTCCCCTCCTGGCCCTGTCTCTCACTCTGCATGTTCCTGTAGCACTGCCTGATACCATAGCTCATGAGATCACTGCACAAGTGGCATTATCACACCAGCTACAAAAGGAGTTCTCAGCACCGGGGTCCAATTCACTCACAGTTACTTAATAAAGACAGGGTCTTCAAAATGATTTCATATAAACTGAGCGTCATTAGGGAAGACTGTATGGCTTTGAAATGATTCTACAAGGCTTGAGTCAGTCCAGCTGCTGACACAAGAGCATCCAGCACCGGCTGAGCAGTGGCTCTGGATAATAGACAGAAAGCTGTCCTTGTTACGCTGTACCTGTAATCTCCAGCAGTTCCTTTCTTTCATCTCAATTACTGTCCTACCACAGTCACGTAATGACCCAAAGAGAAAAAAGCAGCAGTCACCAGTTGGACAGAAAGAAGTCGTCATTAATAACACAACCAGCACATCTCAGCTCCTGCTTGAACAGCAGCACTCAGAGAACTCAATGGCCTCTACAAAGGGTGGTTGGAAATCGTTATCTTCAAATTATTGATGAGAGAAATAGAGCACATTAAGATATATTAGTAGTCTAAGACCATACAGCCCGTAAGCGGCCAACTGGGGATGAAAACCTGTGCAAGTGAAGTCTCAAACCACCAATACTGCCAACAGGATGGCAGGTTCCTACATTAACTACACAGGGAGAGTAAGAGAGATCTAAGTATCTAGTCCATTTACTCCACATATTTTCAGACAAAAGCATGTAGCTGATGACAACATTTGAAATGGGAAGAAAACCTTTAGTAAATAGTATTTCTGTGATTAGCTACACTAAATCCGTAGCATGTCCTATGTGTGTAAAGCCCACTTGGCCAATTATTTTAAATAATTTGAAAACAATGAAATCACATGTTTTCAGAAAGATCCATGTTTAAATTATAATTTCTACTAGTCTAACTGAAATCACCAACCCACATGTGTTGCTTCAGTAGCAGAAGCATATCGGAAATGCCTGCTCAACTGGGTAAGTCATACACCTGCTGGAAATCTGCTAAAAATAGATAAGCTTAAAAATATATATAGATATAATGCTTGAATTTTTATACACACATGCAAAGTTGCTTGGTTTTACTTCAGCTAAACTTCTTTCCACCACGGATGATCCATTCAACTAATCAATACCTGAATTACTCTAATGAACACTCAAATTAAATTTTAAAAGAAAGCAAAAAGTATTTAAAGGAGGACATAATTAAGCTGTTTATTTATTCTTTGCCTTTTGCTAGCATAAGTAGCAAGTAACTTCCAGTATTCACTGGGTATAGAACAAAAACAAGAGCTATGCCAAATCACAGAATCATAGAATCACTCTGGTTGAAAGACCCCCGGGATCATTGAGTGCAACCATCTACCCTACCTTACAAGTTCACCCTTAAACCACATCCCTCAACACCTCATCCAAATGATCCTTAAACACATCCAGGGATGGTGACTCAACCACCTTCCTGGGAAGCCCATTCCAGTACCTGACTACCCTTGCTGTGAAAAAATTACAGAATCATCATGGCTGGAAAGGACCTCCAGGGTCATCGAGTCCAATATTCTTCCTAATGTCAAGTCTAAACCTACCCTAGAACCCCTTCCCTCTTGTTCTATCACTAATTGCTTGTGAGAAGAGACTAGCACCAACCTCTCCACAAGGTCCTTTCAGGTAGCTGTAGAGAGCGATCCTCTCAGCCTCCTCTTCTTCAAACTAAAGAGCCCCAGCTCTCTCAATCTCTCCTCAAAAGATTTGTTCTCTAGGCCGTTCACCAGCTTAGTTGCCCTCCTCTACACCTGCTCCAGCAGCAGCACCTCTCTCTTGTATTGAAAGATTTCTCATTTTACCAGTTTTTCCTAACATCCAACCTAAATCTCCCCTCTTCAAGTTTGTAACCATTTCCTCTTGTCCTCTTGCTATACACCCGTGTTAAAAGTCTGCTGAACTGAGGGCTTTGCAAGCTTCAAA
Source organism: Phoeniculus purpureus (assembly GCA_028565055.1). Lineage (NCBI taxonomy): Eukaryota > Metazoa > Chordata > Aves > Bucerotiformes > Phoeniculidae > Phoeniculus > Phoeniculus purpureus. The sequence continues at coordinate 11,258 of JAOXOE010028380.1, read as the reverse complement.
GCAAGAAAAGGCTTTAACCTGAGATTTCCATGACTCTATACCAGGAGAGAAGCAGAGTTTCTGATTTTAGTAACAGTTTAATCAGGTACAGAAAATAATCTTTCATAAAAAGGTAGGCTACTGTCCTACAGGAAATCCAGCCAAAGGAATCCTGTTACTTCCAAAAAAAACAGACTAGAAGGCATCTAAAACTGAATAACCTATAGCTCAGTAACTCTTACACAAGAGTAAGAATGAGTGAGAAGGAAACTGCAGAGTGAGACAACTGCAGATGAAATGCAAGAAAACAGCCAAAAAATGTTTGAGGTTTAACAATTTAAGACCAGAGACTTCCTTGTGAAACGGCTCCACAGCTGCAGGGACATCAACTTCTACCAACCTGTGAGTTACTCCATTCAGGCTAGGAGGACTATCCTGATTCAACCTAACAGGCAAAAACCGTGTGGCTTTCTTGCTTTCACATCGCTCACCACTATATTGTACAATATGAATTTTATAAATGAAACATGATTGCTTTTACTTACCCTAACCTGATTTAAGGAGACTCTCAAGGCAATTCAAAGGAAAGTCTGGGAAAGAAAGTCTGAGACAGCAGCTCAACATTTTCCAGGGTATTCCAGGAAGGTGGTTCATAGCATGAGCCAATGCAAACCTCCTCACTGGCAACCATGATTAAGGAAATCCCACAGCATTCAAAATACTTGGGAAAACACCTCCATTTCCAAAGAGCGTATCAGGCAATGCATTCTTGTCATAACAGCATAGTAATTCAGAAAGTGACTCATTCCTCAGTCCATTACTTACAGTCCGAACAGATTAGTCTGGATTTATGATCGAATTCTTGCTCCAGCTATAAAGTATAACCTTGACATTACAAAATAAATTATAGTAATTTAAAGTCTTAGTTTCTACAGCATGTGTATGGTTTTCATCTTTGTTCATCTACTTAAAGTCCATGACACTTATCAGTGCATGTCTCTCCCACTTCCATGTCAATGAAAAGCTACTTTCAGCGTCCAGTTTTTGCATATTCAAGCACCTTTGAAACATGTATTTTTCTTAGCATTTTTAAGAAGTTAAATTGTAATAACCACCACCACCACTTTAACAGTCAAGTTGCTAAAGTTCAGTCATTTTCTTTGACCGGCGCAGTACAATCAGGCACGCACACTCATGGAAGGCACGTGCACTCATGGTTGCAAGTCTGAGTCAACTCTGTTATCAACTGACCCTTTATCTAATTGGCCAAGTACTAAAAATCAGAAAGAGGTGAAAAGAAACAAGTGAAAACCCACTGGTGACCTTGAGAAAATGCATAATGAAAAGCATCCAAGGCAAGAGCCTTCTTGTACAGGAAATTAGTTTAAAGGTGTACAGGCAGATGTAAAGTGGAAGAATGTCAGGCAATAAACACACAAGATAAAATATAACATTTACAGAGCTGTAAAATTACTCAGGTTGAGAAGTTTTTTATTATTATTAAAACCTGCAGCCATACTATAAAACTAATTGAACTGAAAAGAATTGAATCGTAATAAAAGACAATTATAATAACAAACTTCTCAGGCAGACTATCCAATCAGGTTACCAACACTACATTTACAAGAGATGAATGCAGACCCTTCCATCACGTGATGAAAGCACATGGATGAGGTGAACAGATTATGACTTCTCACACAATAATTAGATTGCTCTGCATTTCATGCATCACTTCGCTCAGTCCAACTGAGTGAGCCAAGAAACACTGATGTACCATCAGAATCTCTTCCAGTTAATGACCTACGGCAATCCTAGCGCTAAAAGTCTTTCCATGGCAAAACACTGTATAGAGTCGCTCAGTACAGCACACCCACACCAGTACTTGTGTAAACACATCTAATCTTACACAGACAATGTGTATCACAGAATCACAGAACATCAGGGATTGGAAGGGACCTCAAAAGATCATCCAGTCCAATCCCCCTGCCACCGTAGGATCGCCTAGACCAAGTCGCACAGGAACATATCCAGGTGGGTTTTAAACCTCTCCAGAGAAGGAGACTCCACAACCCCCCTGTGCAGCCCATTCCAGTGGTCACTGACATTGAGTGTTACGGGACACATTCAGTGCAGAGCTTTGTCTGTGTGCCACTTCCAGCACATTACATGCTGAATTATACTTCAGAAATAGAAGCAAGTTTCAGTTTTATCATCCAATTTATGTTTAAACATATATTTAAATTAGAATATTTTTTTAAATATAAAATTTCCCTTTCATCTCAATTAAAAATAACATCCAGTCACATGTTTCTGCTCAGGAAGGAATGTTAGGAAACCTGATAAATATTACATGTTAATCTGATGTTCCAGTTCTGACGTTCAGTGCCACAGGGGGTATACCTGGTTTATTCAGTATTTGAAAAATCTTCAAGGAAAAAAGTGAATCACTTCTATGTAAATAGGGTGCGGTGAACTCTTTTCATTTCAGAGGGGACTTTTCCATGTGATATTGAAAAGGCAATCAGTGGAGAAATGCAGCACCATTTATTACCCTTTTTATCATAGTCAGAGGTTCTCAATAAACTGCCCTTTTAAACTGAAGTCCTGGCCACAAAGCCATTTGATTCATCAGGAATAAATAGAATGCTATATATAAATGGCTTCATCTATTTTTCTGAAGAGGTCTGCCTGTGGCTGCCCTGGAAGCGGACACAGAGAATGCCATCAGCAAAAGAGATGAAAAATGCTCCACATGACAGCTTGAGAAGCAGGGCTTCAGAAAAATAATTTAAGGATGACAAGATTATTGCATTGGCCTGCCAGAGCCTTATCGCTCTTTCAAAGGCTTTATGGCATTACAAATATTACTGCACACATTATAAATAAATTACACTTCACATGCAAACACTAGAAATGCCTACAGTTCTGTGTAGTCCTTTCATAGTAATCAAAATGAAAACACATTCCTAGTCACTAGTAATAAAACTGGCCAAACTCCCCAGGGATACACAGAGCGGTACCTGGGTCTCCACAGTAGCCTTTTTCACTAACATCAGGCAAATAAAAGGGCATGCAAAGAAGACAGCAGAATTGACAACTAACTGACTTCTATGACTGATGATCTGTAAGGATATGACTGATGATATGGTTTATGATCTGTAAGGAATACCAAAGGCATCGTTACATGAAAATAAACATTACTAACAGCTGTAGTGCAGTTCAGTACTACACTTAAAGCTGAATATAAATTTTGACTGTAGTAAGATGGAGGCATCTTGTTCCATACTCAGTATTTTATACAACATACTGTACTATTCGGACTTGGAGAAGGTGTGCAGTCACAGTCCTTGTAGATGCTCAAAACCCAACCAAACACAGTTCTGATCTGCTCCAGCTGACACTGCTTTTGGCACAGGGATTGGACTAGACAATCTTAAGAGACCTCTTTAAGCCTCAATTATTCTGTGATTCTGTACAGTTACAGACTTAGGTCAACTCAGGAGAATGAGGCTTTATTCCATTCAAATGTTGGTGCTAGGGACACAGAGGAAACCACTACGGCCACTCTACCCCAGTATAAGCATATACATAATCACACATTTAATGGTCACACACACAAATACTACGTGGTTTGGGGCACAGTTAGCTTTTTCCATTGTTAAAATATCCCACAGAGTTTTGTATCAGAACTGCCAAGCCTTCTGTACCACTGTAAAAGTTACACCTACCTAAGAAGCACCAGACCTGAAAGGAAAGAACCTTCTTTTTTCCAGTGTATAAAACTCTCTTCTTTTTTTGATAAGCTATAAAATACAAGCTAGATAATACTCCAGAGAAAATCCTTCCTTGTTAACATTACTGAACTTCTACTTTTCTTGGAAGTTTGAAAGAGTGCAAATTACACAGTCCAGAGGACAGCTACAAAGATGAGCAGAAGGCTGGAGGACCTCTCCTATGATGACAGGCTGAAAGAGCTGGGGTTGGAGAAGAGAAGGCTTCAGGAAGACATTACAGCAGCCTTCCAGTACTTAAAGTGGATCTTACAAGAAAGATGGATAGGGACTTTTAACAAGGTCAATCATGACAGGACAAGGGGTAATGGCTTTAAAGTGAAAGACGGTGGATTTAGGTAAGATGTAAGGAAAAACCAGGTAGGATGGTGCTCTGGGCAATCTGGCCTGTAAGAGGTTTCCCTGCCTATGGCAGGGGGTTGGAACTAGATAATCTCTAAGGCAACCTTCATACCCAAACCATTCTATGATCCTGTAACCATTTGCTATCACATGATGGAACGGCTGAGGCAGAAAGGGACCTCTCAAGATCATCTAGTTCCCGCTCAGAGTAAGGTCAGCTAGAGCAAGGAGTTCAAGGCTGTGTCCAATTGAGTTTTGACTACCTGCAAGGACACAGACTCCACAGACAATCTGGCCAACATTTTCCAGCATTTGACCACCTAACTGACTAAGGAAAAATAAAATTGTGCTGCAGTATCCCGAGGTCTAACTTCACAGTAGCAAGGAACTGTAGGCACTGAAGGCAGTTATTAAAACAGCAGTAAGGTGGATATCTTCACTAAAAATGTTATTCCTAGCCTTGACAGACTCCAAACACTCTGCATGCACGGCATTGCTCATCTTGTAAATAGTTCAGCATATTTTATCTTTAAGTTCCTGATTTCTCATAGAAATAAAAGCTATAAATGAAGCGTTTTCAGGGGCTACTTATCTTTCTGCTTATCTTTTTCTTGTCAGCATCATTCCTAAATTGATTTATGAAAATCTTTACATATTACAGGAAAGCATAATAGCAAAAAATGCTGACGTATATGCAACCTTTTTATCCAAACCACATTTGTCTGGCTTTGTCATCCTTCTGAACAGTAGATATTAACTAGTTTCTATTTTCTATTCTAAACTCGGAAGGCAGGAAAGCATACAAAATGTATTTGTTTTTAGCTTTGCTGCTGTTCATCCTTTTGCTGAAGCATAGTGCCAGGAGATAAAAGATGAAGTGAAGCAGAAGTCATGGAAATGGAAGACAGACTGTGAAATGAATGAGCCAAATACCCAACTATGTACACAGCACACTTTCTTCCTCCAAGGCAATTTGTTTCACATGACCTTTTTCACATTTATAGCGTGCTACAGATCAACAACCAGTTTTAACATACAGAGATCTGCAAAACATTGGCTTATGCAAAAAGCATCGTATCTAGAGTTTGACTACTGCAAGAGCTGCATGGGAGGTCATATAAAATCCTACTAATTCAACAGACCTGTGCGACTTGGTCTAGGTGATCCTGCCATGGTAGGGAGATTGGACTGGATGATCTTTCAAGGTCACTTCCAATCCCTAACGTTCTGTGATTCTGCTTAAAAGCAAAGAAGTTTGACTGTAACTTTAAGCTAATGCATAATAATGCAAACCCAGCTCCTTCAGCCTTTCCTCATAAGGGAGGTATTCTCCTCTATCTCCATGGCTCTGCGCTGGACTCTCTCCAGCAGTTCTGGGTCCTTCCAGCTTGTTGGGTTTTTTCTCCTGCTCTTTCTTTCCATTAGTTTTCTGCAGAAAGAAACCCTGTATCTAAGTCAGGAAAAAAAAAATTCCACCAAAATATTTCCATTCCCTGGGTAATGTTTATTCACAGGTAATCAGCAACGTTTAGCAGCAAAAATGCAGGCATTTACCACTTGATTTTCTAGGCACTGACATTTTCTTGCAAATGAAAGTCTTTATATGATTAAAGTTATACAGGACCATTAGCCTCAGTAATGCAAGATGCAGCACTCTGCCCTCCCAAGGCAGCCAGCCTGGCTTTTTAAATGTAGATTTTTTTTCAGATAATCCCCAACACATACATCACGATTTAGCCACACACCATCAACCTGCATGCATCTGTTTGGATCAGTTCCAAGAGTGTTCTTCATCTCTCTTACTCTTCCATATTAACTGATCTTAAGGATCAAATTTAGGAAATGAGATAGTACATTTGCATACAAATGAGCAGTATTCTAATCCGATAGTTTCATTCTCTGTCTCCCCTGGATAATTCAGATGCTGTTTTTATTTCTGCAGCAGATTACCTGTGTCTTCTAAATAAGTAGCTATATCGAAGGTCTGCCAGATGCTTGCCTAAGCAACTCAACCCACTGGACAATTGATTTTTTAGCTCAGTGGGAGATCATGTATTAAAACTAAGAAATTAGGATGGTAATGAAGTGAGACAAAATCTGCATTGCAAATGTATTACATTTAGATTGTAAGAAAGGGTTAATGATAAAAAATGAACTAATGTGTTTTGTCTCAGCAGGCGCAAACCGTAAGTTAGCATTTCAGGATTTGTCTACGACACCACCATTACGAGTGGGAGGAGAGTATCTGTATCTATTTTCAACTACAGTTCTGATCTTCCTGATACTGCAGAAATACCAAGAACCATTTTTGTCTGTTGTAAGACTTTCCGAGTAAACCAGACATTCGACTCCAGTTACCTATGAATAATACTGTATTGGCCAACATCAGGAGATGCAATACTTGCACAGAATGCAGGATTTAGAGGCAGGCCTAGATGAAGAACCTGTGAAGGCACTCAGAGCTGAAACCGAAGATTTGGGTGAGGGGAACTTCACAGGGGGGGGGGTTGTGGCCAGTTTAGAGAGGAGTGACAGGGCCATTCCAATTTACCCTGCATCCCAGAGTCCTGCCCTGCAGGGTTTCAGGGCTTTTCTTCTTTAAGGTTAGTTCACCATTCTGGTGTCTTCAGGTTTGCAGTGCTGAGTGCAGCCCTGTTCTGCTTGATGCAGGGAGGAATTGGCATTGGTGGTTTCTCGCTGCATCCTCCCACCTCACTGTGTGGGCAAAGGAAGGGCTTTTCTGTTGGCACAGCACAACCCAGAGCCACTTGCTCTGGCATAGCAGATAGAAGATGGGGCGTCCTGCCACTACACTCTGCTCCCCCTCCACCACATCCAGCTCTGGATGGGCAGTGAAGTCATACTTGTTCTATTCCAACTTTGGTCCCTGCGGAAGCGGGAAGGGGGCCACTGGCCACTTACCCACCCCAGGGCCACAGCTCTGGAGGGGCAACTTGCCCCCCTGGAACTCCATGAAGAGAGGCTGCTCACGCCCAAGCAGAGTCAATATAAGGTGGGTGTCCCGGCTGGTTTGCTGCCACAGCAGCCATTTTGTTTTTGCCATAAATCTAACTTCTAGCCATGTATCAGAACAGAAGCCATTGTCACAGCTTGCTGCTGAGAAAACTGCTTGAGTAAGTGAGAGAACCAAGCCCTGAGGGGTGTCAAGCTTTTTCAGCTGATGGAACTGTCCACAGGAGAAGCTGAGAGGACTTGTAACTCTTAAACAGAATCACAGAACATTAGGGATTGGAAGGGATATCAAAAGATCATCTAGTCCAATCCCCCTGACACAGCAGGATCACCTAGATCAAGTCAAACAGGAACATATCCACATATCCAGGCAAATTTGAAACGTCTCCAGAGAAGGAGACTCCACAACACCCCTGGGCAGCCCCTTCCAGTGCTCCGTCACCCTCACTGGGAAGGAGTTCCTTCTGATATTTATATGGAACCTCCTGTTCCAGATTGCATCCATTGCCCCTTGTCCTATCACTAGATGACATTGAGAAGACCCTACCTCCATCGTCCTGACACCCACCCTTCACATATTTACAAACATTAATGAGGTTACCCTTCAGTCTCCTCCACGCTAAAGAGATGCAGCTCCTTCAGCCTTTCCTCATAAGGGAGGTGCTCCACTTCCTTCATCATCCTCGTTGCTCTATGCTGGACTCCCTCCAGCAGCTCCATGTTCTTGAACTGAGGGGCCCAGAACTGGACACAATACTGCAGATGTGGTCTCACTAGTGCAGAGTAGAAGGGGAGAAGAACCTCTCTTGATCTGCTAACCACTGCCCTTCTGATCCAAAAGGAATCCCACATAAAGGGAAAAACAAACAGGAACACAAAACCCAGTCAAAATCATAATTAAAAAAAGCTTTCCAACGTTAGAAAGAGGACAATTTTATGGAGAACCTTGAGAGCTGAGAAGTGATTCTTTTCCTCTCTGACATGACCCTGCTAAACACGGGCTTCTGCAGAGAGCTTTTACTGTTTTGTTCAGCTGCTCTTCACCCTGATTCCATTTTGCCTGAAGTCCAATGGTTGTGTCCCTGAACCGAAGCTGCCTCACTCTCCAGTCATGGTTCGTGCTGTAGCAAAGGGCATGGGAATTAGCTACGCGAGGCATCCTGTCAGAACTCAGTCCGTCTTATTGCTTGCTGCCTTCCGTTCATGCACTTGAGAACTGTACTTGACTTTAGGATTACCTGAAGGAGAAGAACCTTGATTTGGGGGAGGGGGATTATGTTTTGACACTGCTTTTAAGCCCAGTCTAATGGGTTTGTACTTCACATGCTGAACAGCATTAGCTGAACGCAACCTGGCTAAAACGCTTAGACTTTTCTTTTTCATGGTGCACCCTGTAAAAGGCCAAAACACAAACTGTGTAAAACAGCTCAAAAATTAAAAGGTGCATAAAACTACTTCCTTGACAACCCTGCTGAACCTCAGTAGGAGACGTAAGAGATGTCCATTGAAAGAATCAAAGTCCCACGCACTGTCCCCTCTGAAATAAGCATGCCTACTCTGTCAGGAGGCTCGGACCAGGTGATCTGCACAGATCTAACATTCCCCAACCCCTAACACTCTATGAGCCTATGAAACTGCAGATTGGTATGCACCAAAAGCAATAAGGCAAGGAAAGGCTTTCTCCCACAGCAACCCTTACTTCTTCTCTTGATAACGGTTACCTTTACCCTAATGTATTCTTCACCCAGAAGTAGGGAGATCGTCGTGATCCGTAACCTGCGGGGTACAGCAGGATGCAGCAGAGACTGAGTCATGGCACTTCAGGTTCTCTCACCCATCCCAGTTATTTGATCCCGGGAAATTAAATGGTCTCAGAGTGGCCACCAAATGTGTTATGCCTGGAGCTAAGGGCACAGGTAGTTCATTCAGGAGTTCAAGTATCCATATGTGGACAGGTTGTCCATGCAGCAATTCAGTCCTATGTGAAAAATAATAATTGGAATGGTTTCCATAGGAACTAAAACCAGTCAGTGGAAACAGCTAGACACCATTAAACGAATGCAGTCAGGTCATATTTGAGTAAAGCAGGATCATGCACAACATACCTGTTTGCAAGGACAGGGAGTTTTCTTCAACATTTTTAAAATTACATCCTTGAGCTGCAGTTTCTAGTCAAGTGGGTGGTTTCTCCCAGAGCTACAGGTTGGTAATAAAAATATTAGGGCTGTGTAAGTGGTTGGTCATGATTGTTCTGAAGTTAAAGGGGTCCTTTCGACTGATGCACTTACACTATAATTTGGGTTTTTTCAGCAAGTCCATAATGATGTAAATTAAATAGATTAAGAGAGCATTAAGCATTCAGGTAACAGTAATGTTCGACGGGACTCTATTGCATTAGGCACCGCCGACTGCAAAACTCCTGCCAGACATAAAACCAACATTAATTTTCACCGCTTAGATCAGAGTTTGGCTTTTGGTGAAGGAGCTTTCAGCTGTCAGGAGTTAACATCAAAATCAAACAAGCGGCATTCGGAGCAGGGTCCATTTTTCTCTGACTTTCTGGTAATGTCAATTCTAGCTGTAAGCAGCCTTGTGAAAAACACTGGATTACATGTGGATTTGGGCTCCCCTGTCCATTTACCAGCAGAGACTGATTGGGTTGCAGAGGCAATGTAATTACTCATCAAGGTGAGAGTGTTTGTGCTGAAGCCCTGCTTACTTTCCCAGTGACAAGCCTGCTTACCTTTGCCGTCAATCAAAAGCACCACAAAATTGTAGCAGCTAGAGACTAGGGAAAAGGCATCAGTTCGTTGAGTGAAAGTAAATAGGGTGAAAAAGATCCCACCAAACCCCTTCAGCCCTGCAAATGCTCCAGTAATATAAATGCTAAGTCACACTACCCACCCAAATCCTTGTAAAAGATGCCTCCCAAGCCCATGCAGATGGGCTGTGTATTGGATAAATAGGAGAAACAGTGGTTAATGTGTTTGCCTGAGGACATCTGGGCTATTTTTTACGGCTATCCCTTGTTATACAGCGGTATTCACTGTGCACAGTAGGGAATCCTCTGCAGGACAGAGGGAACATTGAAGATGCGGGCTTGTACTTTAGCTAGTTGCTCTGCAGTTATCCTCCTCCAGTTCTCATCACCCCCTCACTAGGTCTTCTAAAACCTTTGGGAGCACATCCTGCATCCTACTCCTGAGCCTTTTCTTCTGCTTTGCTCTCGGATCGGAAACTTCGAGGCAGAGGCTCTTGAGGCAGGCTGGCATTTTCCATATGGACAGTGTCTGCAGGCTTCTTTCTGTTCTCACTTTTATCATAAACACAACAGAAAGGGCAGTAGCATTTGTAAGGTGTTGAGAAGAATGGAAGGAATCCTTTTGGGACATCTTGGTAGTGCTGTTACCCTACTACTTAGCTATTTAAACCCTATTACTGATGCAGTTCGTGACCTGATTCGCAATCTTAAAAGTTTAACTATCCTGTCTGAGCTAAACGTGCAAAGATACTGAACTACAAGATGCGTAGAAGTTAAAAAGGGAGGTGTTTGCTCTGTATACAGAGTATTCCTATGACATTCCCATATAACAAGCAAAGACAGCAAGTCACTGCACGTGGTATTTCATTCTGTAGCGACTGACGACAGCCCTGCACAGCTCTGCAGCTTACGCTTCAGTCTCCCTCCAGGCACCTCTGCAGAAATGAGGGAGCTGCTTGCATTTCAACACGGATTTCCTATCAGAAACCTGATTTAAGAGAAGTACATTTGAACAGCTTGACACATGCATACGGAACAGAGGTTCTCTGAAGCTTTTTTCACAACCAGCAAGTTGCACTGCAATGATTCAGCACAGCCTTTTCTTTGAGAGTCAGTCTTGCACTGCTTGTATGTCAGGAAAACTATTACATATAAACTGAAATTATTATCTAAATACGTTAATATACAGGTACCATATAAATACATTAATATATAGCTACCAAATAAAATACCATAGAATATATTAATATTATACTCAAATATTAACACTTGTATAAATCTATTATACACCATAATTTATTATTTATATTATTATATTTAAATGTTATATTAGCATAATACAATAAAATAATACTTTATAATAATAATAACAAGCTCAAGTTATTATCTAAATATATTACTATATAGCTATC
>JAOXOE010028379.1:0-16269 GCA_028565055.1 Phoeniculus purpureus | reverse complement strand
GTTGGAACTGGATGATCAGGTGGTCCCTTCCAACCCAGAGTGATTCTGATTGTATAACTTCTCCAGTGAAGTGATCTGGCTGTGGCAGGGGGATTGGACTAGATGATCTTTCAGGGTCCCTTCCAATCCCTAATAATTCTATGATTCTATGAATCTATCATAGGTCAGCTTTTCTCTTGCTGGAAAAGGAATCTTCCCATTTCTACAAAGGGCTCTGGGACCACATGACTCCTGTCTGAACTTCATGAATGTTGAAAAATACAGGGCCAGAAAAAAATGTAACTGAAAACTCACCAGCAACAGGGTTTTTAACTGCCCTGAGATCCTTCTCCAGAATTTTGCAATTAATATGGCAGTGTCTTTTGCACAGCAGCCACAAGGAAGGAAAAGAGAGCACACTGCTCGTTGTTTAAAACTCATTAAAACTGATTGATTTAACAGTAGCAAATGGCAGATTCTTTGTGTCAACAATATGATTCAAGTACCTGTTTTATGCTGCCTTCAGCGTGGGCAAAGCATCCTGAAGTAAAATCTGAACTACTTCCAGTTGAAGACATATAGCACAAGCAGTTAGAAGCAGGGTGGAAGATACAAGTATCCAAGTAAGGAAGAAAAATTGCTACAGTGACACAGGATAACATTCTGATAGAAGTCTTTCAAATGGTGATGCAGTTCTGCAGCAAAGCTGTTCTGCAGAGGTTTGAAATATGGGAGCAGTGTAGATTTTCTTCACAGAATTTCACAATCTGATATTGTCTAGTGGTTTTAAGCTAGAAATGAGTGCAGGAATAAAATGTAAAATATTTCTAATCTAAGAGCTGTTTATATTTAAGGCAGTATTTTTGTCAGAGTTTTGAATTCAATGTGAAGAAAAGTGAAAGCTACAAGAAACCTCGTTCTTTTTCTTCTATTTGTTTGCTTTAAAGGGACAGAAACAATAAAGAGGAAAGTGAATACAAAGTCCTGTCAATTTTGAATAGCATTTTTAAAAAATTCATTGCTATTTAAATGGTTTGCCTGTTCTGATAAAGGTTTTTTAGAAAACAAAATAAAGGTTTAACTAATTCTGCCTCTCATAGTTTTTGATTTCTGGTTCTTGTAATGTTTTTAATGATTATAGCATTCAGATGTGTTCTGGTTTTTCTTAACTGAATATGAGGTATCTTATATCATACAAAGTTAGTGAATCATGAATCATATATGGTAAACATGGTCAGTATTTCATATTTTACTTGAACTTACTTTATTTTGCAAAGGTCTATGATGGCTAGTCCATATTTGCATAAAGATCAGGTAATCATGCCTAAAAAAACCTGAGAAAGTACCTGAAGAACAGATTCGGAATCCCACACATCAAGTACTAGAAACACATTTAAAAAGTACATATAACACTTTTGTAAGTGCACACATAGAGAACACCGCTTCTACACTGCCACCTCTGGTGGCTTGCACGGGCACATATTCTTCTCACAATTTTGTGAAAATATGGCAGCATAGGTTGTTTGGGTTTATTTTAAAGAGTTAAAGGCCAAAAGGGACATAGTTTAGCTCTGAATTACCTATCTGCTGGTCATGGTACTTTTATGCATCCCATAATACACAAAAGTTGAAAAATTTGTTTTTTCTAATCACCATTAAACTTCAAAGAAACTCTAAATGCAATGAAAAAAAAAAGTCTATTACTGTATGGTTCAAAAGAAGAAATTGTGGTTTGAAAATCTGTGACCTTCAGAAATTGTCTATGACAGTCAAAACACAAAAACACAGAAGAGTTTAGAGAATGCCTGAATGTATATGAAGATCTGTCTTGGGTATTTTTATCAAAGAATTATAGAGTGGCTACGTTTGGAAGACACCTTAGAGACCATCTACTCCAAACTCTCTGCCATGGACAGGGATGCTGCTCAACTGGACTTGGTTGCATAAGACTTCATACAACCTGGCTTTGAACATCTCCAGGGAAGGGGCATCCGCAACCTTTCTGGGCAAAATATTCCAGAGTTTCACCAACCTTGTACTAAGGAACTTGTTCCTAAGGTCTGTTCTAAACCTAATCTCCTTCAGCTTAAAGCCTTTTCCTTTTGTCCTGTCACTAGATAGCCTTGACACTAGTCCCTCTCCAGCCTTCCTGTAAATTCCCTTCAGGTACTGGAAGGCAGCTATATGGTTCCCCCAGGATCTTCTCTTCTTTGGACTGAACAACCCCAATTCTCTCAGTCTATCCTTACAGCAAAGGTTCTCCAGCCCTTGGTTCATTTTTGCGGCCCTTTTCTGGACTTGCTTTGACAGTTCCATGTCCTTCTTATGTTGGGGACACCAGAATTTTATGCAGTGCTCTAGGTGGGTCTCACAAAAGCAGAGTAAAGTGGGAGAATCCCCTCTGATGCATCTTAGAGCACTCTTATTGCTGTAGTGTTGCCCACTTTCTGTTACTCAGGATTGTAAACAGGAAAAAAATTGGGAGCATCGTGTGATACAGATGAGATTTAAGTATCTTAACATGTTATTAAAATTCATTCTTAGATATAGCTCCTCCTGATTTTTCTTTTTAATGCTATATATGGGATAAAGAGGAACAAATCTCTGGCAATAACAAATGAAAGACCTAGTCTGTGAAATAAATGGTGTGTCTGTTCCAGCCACTGTAAAAACATACCAAAACAATTTGGAATTTAAACAACAACAACAACAAAAAAAAACAACTATGAAAGTTCAGTATGCAAGATCCATCCACAGACCATGCTACAGGAAGCATTGCATACAGTGGAAAAATGCTCTTTTCAAACCTTCTGGATATATGTGCAAGTAAGACCTCTGGTTAGCACGACTTGTTATTGAAACAAAATTATTTTTAAAAACCCCCGAAAAGACTAAACTTTAATTTCAGATATGTACTGTAATGTAAGGGAAATATTAAATAAAGCAAACCCAGTTTTCAACCCAATTGTTTGACGTAGTATTTCTGTTATCCCAGGAACTGTTTTATGTGCAATGAGAAAGGTGTTTTGACTTTGTTTGTGGCTATTCCCTTGAATGCTGTCTAGGGGTAAGTCAGGGCTAACACTGAACTACATCCTCATTTTGGTAACTATGAAGCAGGACACATGCAGCTCTAAGAGGTTAAAACACAACAAATGATGTAATAGATATACTGTGAAGGAAAAGTAAGTATCAGGATTCCTATACTGTGACTTGTAAGCACGTGTTATTCACAAAGTTTTGGAAAGAAAAATATTTCCTGAAAGAAGTCCCTGAGCACAAACTTTCTTGTAAAAGTTTTTGTAAAAATTATCAAATCTTGTGTATGTTGCTGTTTTATTCTCTAACACAATCACAGACAGATCACTCCAAGGCTATGTGCATCCCACAAGTGCACAGCAGTCACAGAGCTCACAAAGTCCTATGATACTGTCTGTTAAGAAATAGGCCATGAGATACAGTCACAACAGATGAAATAGAGATAAAGAAGGGGGCAATAAACAAATGAAATTCTTTACATACCTAGTTAGAAATCCATGTCTGCTGAATTAAATTTTGGGTCACATTCTATCCACACAGGATCGATTGAAATTTACAAAAGAAAATGCTCCTCAACCTGACTGGAGACAGAAGAGTTGTAAAACTGGAATCAGAACAGAATGCAAGGAAGTTGCTCAAGAGACAAAGGACTGTGTTTGTTGCAAATGTTACAAAAGAGCAATTAAATAATTTCAGAGCTGAACTTCCTTCTGCTGAAGTTAAAGACAAGTGTTCTACCAGTTGTCTTCTGAAATTAAATGATGCATCTGAAATTTTTCTAAGTAACTATGGTCTGGAAAGACAAGGAAATACCATAAGGTATGGGCTACTGTAAGTAATATGCTGGTCCCAAAAGACTCAAAGAAAGTGTAAGTACTGCTATCTTTAGGGTCAGTAAGCATGAAAAGCATTCAAAAAATACTAGTTTTGTATAACGAAGAAATTTGTTACATTTAGAAATAGAAAATCTATTTCTTTGCGGGGACCAGGTCTACAATGAATAACAGCAGTGAAAATGTCTCTTTTGCTTGCTAGCCCACTCTTTAATCCGTACTACCACCTAGCCAGGGCTTCAGAGAATGTGCTACCTACAACTTCTAGATCTAAGCTTCCTTCCCTAGTGCTGTACCTTCACTGAGTGCTGACATTACTGGGGGGGAAGACATCTTACTTCATCAGGGAGAAGATGGCTCATCAGTGTTAAACAAGTGAGTTTTATGGGGAACTGGGTGCATAAATACCTCTTAGACATTCCTGTACATAACTAGTTCTGAAGTCTTGTTAGACACAAAACATTGCAGTAAGATAAAACAGGAGCTTACAGTCAGCAAGACTGCAGGATCAGACTTTCATGCTTGAGTCTCTGCATCAGCCAGTCCAGCAGAACCTGGTGAATACTGCAAAATAACATTGCAGATGCTCAGTGGAAGGGCAGAGTGCAGGGCTGCTGATGGCAGGAAGCAAAGAAAGTGTAATAGCTAGTGAAACTGGAGAGAGAATTTCTTTTGGCAGAGCTGCCTAGTTGAAGGTTTGGCAAGGACAGCAGGGAGAATGCCTGAGTGGATGCAGTAGTAACCTATAGTAACAACAGAAAGTGAAGGTCATGGTTTGACTCACCCAAATCACAATATCTTCAACAGCATTCTGTGCTCTGTGCACCAAGGTGCAGATTCAGTCCTGATTTGGGGAAGATAGCCATGTCTCTGAGTAAATGCCACTGAATACTGTCCTTGGAGATTCCAATATAGAATGTGCCATGTGGGTTCTTTTTCCTTTCCCTGGAAATCTTATACTGGACATCATCTTGAATGACATGCATATTTAGTGGGAGGATCTTTCCTCAAGTAACCTTACTCAGTAAAGTATTCTCTCAGGACATACAGGTAGACATCATATACAATCTTTTTTTTATACAGAGGAAGTGCTTGTGATGCTTTATTGCACGAATATTTTGTACCACGCTAAAAGTTTAGAATGAAAGGTTGCCTTTCTACAGAAAAAAAAAAATCCAAATTTCTGCACTGAACTCCATAACAAAGACAGTGAGACTATGATTATTTCACCTGGAGTAACTTTTGAGGGATCACATTTATGAGACTATTCTGTAGCACTGAAACTGTTGAAAAAGTTCTGTTAAAGATAACTATGATTTTTTGTGTCTGTCTTCCAAGCAATTGTATTTCATCACATGTAACAGACAATTCTTACCTCTGCAACATAAAACTCTTGCAGATTATTCATATATTTAACCTCTCCATTTTCAAAGCAATTTATATAAAAGCAAGAGTATATAAACACACATATTTATATGTATATGAGTATACATAAACGGCATAAACTGCCTTTATATATTTCTTTATTAATAAAAACATGAATGTAGAAACACATTTGCATTAAATGAGTGTAAACATAGCAATACAATTATAAAAGGGAGAGGAGGAGAGACAACTTATAATTACGTATGCACTAATATAAAGTTCAAAAGAAAATAAAATAGCCAAATAAAATGAGTGGAGTATAGTTCAAAGTAGCTATGTTCATTTTTCTATGTTAAAGTTTGAAAACTGAGCTGGTTTCTTGCCTGAGGCACCAGAAGGTTTCTGTAGCAATGTGTGATGCTTTGACTTGGAATTGCAAACTCTATGAACAGAAGGGATTTGGAGCTTCCTGGTGTCAGGTTTCCAGTTTCTCCTTCTGCTCCTCCAGCTTGACTACACTTCTGGTCTGGAGTTTTGGAGGGAGAACACATTACTGAACTAAATGCAGCAGCCATCTTGCCCATCACACATGGTGAATAGTGAAGAAGACTGGTGCCTTGGAGACCAGTGGAAAGAAGGTTTCATCTCGATTCCATGGTTTGCTGAAACGGAGACAGTTCTTGCATTGTAGGTGATCCTGCTCTGGTAGGGGGATTGGACTAGATGATCTTTCGAGGTCACTTCCAATCCCTAATGTTCTGTAATTCTGTGATTGTTTGTGGCCATGGGAATAGATATTTTGGAAGTGGAGGACTGGCATGGAAGCACATGGAACAGAGGACTGGACATTAAAATGCCCACTAATACTAAGGCACTTGTGCATGAACTCGAGGGACACCACATTTTCATAAAAAGCAGAAATGGCTGGAAGTCTCTTCTCTTTGAGGGTTTGGATGGTTGCAGTTATTTTCAGTTATGTAAGAACAAATGATTAATCTCCATACATCTTTGTGTGCGTGTCTTCGTGTGTGAGGTTTTATTTTAGGGTGAGTTAAATGTCTTACTGCTTTTTTCTGCACATCGAGTTAGTATGATTTTATCTGCAATTTATAAGTGGTTTCCAAACTCTCTGTATTTTGTGTTTGCTTCATCCCATTAGCACATTAAACTAATTGGTTAATGTGGTCCCAGGTTTTTAACCCATTGACAATTTAGTTGTGCCAAAGCAAGATTTAGTAGCATGTGGCATTAGCGTTGAATACAAATTTTCAATTAAGGTAGTAATAATTTATCAGGCACTTGAATTAGATTTATTAGCTTTTTTGTACAAGTTGTACAGGAAACATGGTCAGGAGAAAAGAACTTCCTAATCTGAAGATTGAAAAAATATAGAAGGTGTTAATTGGCAAGAAGGAAAAAAAAGGACACCACAAATAAGCCCCAAACAAGCATGAGAGATAAAAGTAGGATTCAGCCCTCCAGTAACTCCCCAGAACATCAGACAAAGTCAAGAAATACAAATAAACCCCCAAACAATCACAAACCTTAGTGTGTTTTTACAGTATCAAAAAAATGGCAAGCTCTTGGCCCAAGGCTGTTTTGAATAATCCGCAAACTTTTAAGATCTTTTTGATAAATAAGCCATCCAAGAATATTTGAATAAGTGCAAATAAACCCTGAGTATTAGAAGCAGTAACTTCTGACGTGGCTCATCTGGTACAGCAGAAAACACACAAACGTTTGGCATCTCCAGTTTTTTCTATATAGGAGAAGCCTACTCTGAACTGCCAGACAAGTGTTTGACTACATATTACCTAGGAGCATGAGGATTTATTGGGTGTCACCATTAAACCTACGGGACAATGACAAAGCCTGTTTACTCCTCTGAGGTTATGCTGCCCTGTGCCAAGACTTGAAAGACTGATAGTACCACCTGTGTGCAAAGCTGAGCATGTGGAATAATGGACCAGAGAAGTCTGCAGTGCAGCATTGCTGATGCACAAGTATGCTGAGGGGAAGAGAAAAGCTGTGGCTGGGAAACTTTTGGCTAAAGACTGGGAAGGAAAAGCACTGAGCCATGTGCATGCCTGGCGAAACGTAGTGGGAAAATACAGACGTGTTAAGGTCAGCACCTGCTACCAAGTTGGCCTCCTCTGGTAACCAGCAGCCATCAGTTCATTAGCCCTTGTGGGCCAGAGCCACTGTGCAATTTCCAAATGAAATCAGTGATGTAGGAAGTAGTAGACACTGACTGAGTGGCATTGGGAGCCTCATTTCCATCTGATTCAGTACTGGAGTTCTCATGCATCTTACAAGACCTACTACACTAGAACATGTTAAACCATTTCCTGTCAATTAGGAATTGTGTCTTTGTCAGCCTGGAGCTCTGGCTCAGATCCAGCAAGAGTCAGTTTGACACCTAGTGTCTGCCTGTCTGAAGTGTTGATGCATTTTCTGTTGCATTTCTCTGTTCCAAATCCCTCACTACTGTGGTTTTTTAACCACAAGTATAAATGCAAGGGTGTAGTCATGATTTATGCCAGTAATAAATACCCTGCTGTAAATAGCAGCAACACAGCTACACCAAGAGAAAAAAAAAAGACACTTCAAAATACAAGAGGTTTTATCTATGGTTCCACAGCTGTTATAGGAGAAAAGTTTGAGTTTACTCTTCCAGATGCTACCTAATAGGTCTTGAAATTAGTATACCTCCAGTGCCATGTTGATGGAAAGGTAAAGAAATCCAAAAATAACAACAATAGCCCTGGATTTGGAGCCCATTTGAGATCTGCCACAGAAAATCCAAGGTTCTTCACCAGGTTACTATCACTGCAGTCTCCAGAGCCCTGAAGCAGTAAAACACAACAGGTGGAGGAGTGGCAAAGTTTTAAGAGGTCTATTAAAGAGACATCTATAAGGATATTCTACTCTATAAATTGACAGTGGATGTTTGTAGTAAGACCTTTGCAGTATGATCATCACTGTCCTTGGATTAAGTTAAATTGACATATATTTCACGTTCACTGTGTATTTCACTTGAGGCAGTGCACAATGCAAAAAGGAGGTGTCTCTGTAGCTTGGAAAAGAGGAGACTGAGGAATGACCTCATTAATGTTTATAAATAGGTGAAGGTTGGGTGTCAGGAGGATGGAGCCAGGCTATTCTCAATGTCATCTAGTGATAGGACAAGGGGCGATGGGTGTAAGTTGGAACATACGAGGTTCCATATGAATGTGAGAAGGAACTTCTTCACAGTGAGAGTGACAGAGCACTAGAACAGGCTGTCCAGGGGGTTTGCAGAGTCTCCTTCTCTGGAGATGTTTAAAACTCACCTGGATGTGTTCCTGTGTGACTTGGTCTAGGTAGTCTTGCTGTGGCAGGGGGATTGGACTAGATGATTTTTCGAGGTGCCTTCCAATCGCTGATGTTCTGTGATTTGGACTGGTACATATTATTCTGCTCAGGTTGATAGACAGGGAAAAGCTAAAACAACTCTAGGGCTGTTGCAGCTAAAAAATAGTTTCAAGGTAGCCTATCATCTGAAACTTTAAGTATAGCATAATAATTTCTTAAAGAAATAGTGTGACAAGACTACTGTTACTTGTGCATTACCTTCACTTGTACAAATGTGGTATACATTCTAACTCTGTAGATTATTTTTGTCAGTAGATTAAAAAGTTGTTTTCAAATGTTTTTTATAAAGCCGTTTTTCCTAAATGAAAAATTGAAATCTACCAACTTAGTAATAATCATAACCATAATTAAAACAAGAAGAATAATTAGCTAAGCAATCTATCTGTGAAATAATAATAATTGAACTCCTATTCTATAAAAGCACTAAAACACTTCATCAATTCCTGGATGACAAAAGTATATGGGTTTGAGGCTGGAGTCTGCTACACCCTGAACTGTGGCATGTTATTTTGTAGCTTTAAAGTATGGTTTAGAAAGCCTCCCAGCGAACTCATCACAGAATACCACGCTATACAGAATTTGTGGATGAACACTCCATTTTTAACACCTCATAATTAATGTCAAGAAGAACAAACACACGGCCACAGGAGGAGAAAAAAAAGATAAAAGGAACAACCACTGTATCATTCATAATCCAAACACTCTTTAAAATACAATTTAAAGCAATTTAACTCTCTAATGATCCTTGAAAGTGGTCTCTGCTTCTAGTGGAAAACTTCCCTCCACCTAATAGTGCTTGTCGATATGGTTGGGATGATAAGCAGTTGCATCCGTGTGTCCCTGTATATGGGCTACAACTAAGTAATGGTCCTTCTAACATGACAGGAGTGACATGCGATACATACAGAGTGCAAGCCTGTGAGAAGGGCGTATGAAGCACACAATTTCTAAACACCTTATATTGCTGAGAACACAAATTAGACTGAGAAGTATTCTCTGGTATCTCTGTGGGAGCCAGAGGAAAACAAAAATAAAACTGATGGTTGGGGCTGAAACTAAGTTTTGCCTAAAGTAGAAAAAAAGACTGTCTTGGACTAACAAGAGAGCCTCGAATTCTAACTGTACAGTCTCTAACAACTTAAGAGGATGGCCTTTGAAAAGCTTTCTCTTAGATGACAGGAGAGAAAGAAGACAAGATAGTGGGGGCAGACTCTATCGCTCTTACCTGTGATGAGATATACAGCCTGCGTTTGACTTATCTTCAAAGTTAGTGATATAGTCATCTGAAAGTACATCTCTTGCTCCAACTTACTAATGAAAACCAGAGACCTTGAAACAATATTACATATAAGAAGGCTATCACCTGTAGATGATTAACAGCAAATGAAACTGTATGAAAGGAACTCTCATTTTTGGTGAATTGTTCAGCTTGTCCACCATCTTCAGCATCACCACATATGGATCAAGCTCTGCTGTACAACAATGATGTGGCAGACAAAGGGTGGTGATACTTTCTGCTTTCTGTATCTCTTTCTCTCCATTCTCTAGGCTTTTGTTGTATTTTTTCATGTTTTCTACCCTACATGTAGTTATAAGTTTTGTATGAATTGCAATGTGTTGTTAAGATAATGGCCTCGTTATGAAAGTGTTCTATTCACTCACTGAAAATTATAAATTAATCATTGCGAAACTGTCCCCACCTGATTCCTAAAATTGTTAGTTAATAAAATTGGCAGAAAAATTATTTCCTCGGAGTCATTGTTGTGACTCAACTGACCCCATATCTCAGCCAAGCAGAGGCAGAGTGGTGAGGGGTAGCTCTTGGACAGAATCAGAAGCAATACTCCCTGACTGGATCAGTGAGAGTAACTTGAAGAGGCTATTGACTGAGATTGAGCCAGGAGAGCACTTAGTATGGCTGAATCAGGGTCCTTTGGCTTCTCTAGAGCTCACTGTGTAAGTTGGGTGTTGAAATCATCTCTTCCTCAACCCTTGTTGTGGCTTTCTGGCTGTTCCACAGACTACTAAAAACACCAGCTTCCCCAAACTCACTGAATGGGTCAGGACATTACAAAGACCCTCCTGGAACATACAGCTACAAATACCCTATGAATGTAAGTTACTTTTTGTACTGCTTAATTCTTCCTTCCAAGAATTATTTCTATAAAGTTACACCTTACAACCACTCGGATTCCTTACCCTGTTTTGAAGACCTTTCCAGATTTTCACTATTTGGGTGGTAGGAAAATTTCTCTTAAATTCCAGTTTAAAGTTATACATGACCTATTTGCAAGTATTTGAAGTTGTGCCAGTATTAGCGTGAGATGTTTCTTCCCTTCTCTTGAAGCACAGCCAACTTGAACATATTTGTAAAAGGCCGTAATATTTGCCCCAATCTAGCAGACTGGACCAAGCTACATTTTATATTTTTTCCCCAACAGGTCTATTACATTTCTGTCATCATCTGAGTATTCTTGCTTGACATTTGCTTCAGTTCAAGTCCATAATGTTTTTCAGGTGACTCCAGAACAGACCACTTCAATATCCACAACTTGTGTATTAAATAAGGATATTCGTGTTTCACTTTCGTGTTAGCATTTCATACTTGGTATACTAGCTGGTGTCACACTAGTTTTGTCTTCAGTGTGACGACTTAAGCAGTTCAAAGCATTATAATTGTTGATATGAAGTACAGTTCCCCTTTATTAATTAAATGACAAGATTCCATTTTATAATGGAGAGCTGAATTATTGACAAATAATTGCATGACTTTGCATTTTTTGCACTGCTGAAATGTATCTCTAACACTCTGGGTAAAGATTTTACCTAATTTTTCTTTTATGATGATTTAGTCTTAACTTTGGAATGCCTACCAACCTACTTCCACTAGTAATAGAATCACAGAACAGTTTCAGCTGGAAGATGCCTTCAAGATCATGGAGTCCAACCTTATCCTAGCCCTATCACCACCACTAAACCATGTCTCCCAATGGAATATCTACCCTTGTCTTAAACACCTCCATGGATGTTGACTCAACCACCATTGTGGGCAGGCAGTTCCAGTGCACGGCAGTCCTTTCAGTAAACAAATTCCTCTTAACATCCAAACTGAACCTCCCTTGGCACAGCTTAAGGCCATTACCCCTCATCCTATCTCTTGCCATTAGGGAGAACAGACCAACCTTTCAAGTAGTTGTAGACACCAACAAGGTCTCCCCTCAAGCTTCTCTTCTCCAGGTTAAAGAGCCCCAGGTCCCGCAGTTGACACATGCTCCAAACCCTTTACTAGCTTGGTAGCCACCTCTGTACTCTCTGTAGCACTTCAATGTCCCTCTTGTAGTGAGGGGCCCAAAACTGGACACAGCATTCGAGGTGTGGCCTCACAAAAGGTGAGTAGAGGTCACCTTCCTGCTCCTGTGGGCAATGCTATTCTTGAGACAAGCCAGGATGCCATTGGCCTTCTTGGCCACCTGGGCACACTGCTGGCTCCTGTTCAGTGTCCTTATATTCACACTCCCACATACCTCTCAGCCTGACAGCTCTCCAAGCACTCCTCCCCAAGCCTGTAGCAGTGCTGGGAGTTGTGGTCAAAGTGCAGGACCCGGCATTTGACCTTGTTGAAATTCATGTAATTGGCCATGGCCCAGCAATTCAACCTACTGATAGAAAGAAAAGTGTTTCTAAATAACAATTGATTTAATTGCTTTCAATAGCAGCTCCACCTTATCGCTTACAGTGGACATTTATTTGTCTTCAGTCAGCAAAATCACCAACATTTCTACCAGGTTATCTCACAGAAGTGATAGAAAAATATATTAAATATCACTAATACTTGCAAGGTGTCTGAGAGTCCTGAAAGGCAGAAAGGCAGGAAACAGAAGAGGGAAAGGATAGACACTTCTGAAAACCAGCCTGTGATTTCAATTCTGAGGAAACTTAGCGGCTTACTCATCTAACAATCTCTGTGAAATCAGTTCTTTGAGGCTGCCTTTTATACTCAAATTGGTACTGAAGTTCAAAGTTTCACCATTGATGGATGTTACTGTCAGATGGGGGACTTCTCTTGCATCGATCGCGTTTTTGGCAAAGGTTGCAGTAATCTCTGCAATCTACAAGGTTTTTTCACCACGGTTTGAAGAAGGACTTCAGAAACGCAAGTTTTGTGATACAGGAAATGTCAGCGGTAGGAAAAAGAAACGTCTCCTAAACTTCCAATAAATTATTTCAATGTCAACTGCTGACAATCACCTTCATCTCCATTCACTATTCATCCATATTGTAGCTATACTTTTTCTTAAACATTCAATTCTGCTTCAGGTTAAGATTAAAGCTCAGACATATTTAGCATTTTCTTTTAATCAATTGTTGACACTCAGCCCTGTTCCTCACATTTGTTTGTCAGAAAGTTGTCAGGTCCTCAGAGACAATTGAAGGCACAGTAGTGGATTGAGCATGGCATGTTTGAAGGTTAGCGACTGATGTGCTTTCTGGAGGAATGATTGTGCTGATGAATCATAAATTTTCTTTTTAAAGCAAGCTTCAGCTCTACTTCTACTTAAGAAGTTCTGGGTGATCATCACGAATACAAAAAATTTCAGAGTACCATAACAGGACTTCAGAATAAAAAAATGTCAGGTAGCTTTTTCTTTTCATGTGTGTGTTTCTGTTTTCCTGAGCTTCTTTAACTTGTGAAAGGGAAGGTTTTCTGCAGAGGAAAAGGCCTTTCAATCAAAAACTTGCCTGAATGCAAAAAATATATTATCAGATATGTTCTTCACTCCTGCAGTTATTCCTTAGAGATGCAAGACACCTGTGTGCTGCAGACCCAGAAGGACACTGAGCAGCTCTACCAGATGAAAACTAAACACCTATATGCCATGAAGCAAAAGCTGAACACAGTAATTTAGGGACAAATTTCCGCATCACCTTTTCAGTGAAGTTAGTTCTGCTGTAATCTGTGATACTGCTGACAACCTGACACACCAGCAAAGCAACTTTTACAATAAGGAGTCCTCCTGTCTAAGGTGGGAAGGGCAAATACCTCCTCCTGTGGTATTTGATCTTTCCTTGAGGCCTCTTATTTTTTTGGCTTTTGCTTGTCAGTTTTGATAGCATAATAACAGCAATCCAACATAAAAAGAAGGGGTTTGCTTCAATTTTTGTCTTTCCAGTTTAAGCTATTACACAAAATACATTTTTGATCTTTATGTTATTTATAAATTGCCTCTGAGGGCCGGTATGTTCTTTAGACTGGGTTTGCTCAAGGGAGACATGAGAATGAAGACCTGCTAGGCAAAAATGAAAATTCTGCAGATAATTCCCCCTATGAGCATCACTCCAACTCTCTTCTGAGAATTTTGTGTGGATATTCTTGTTGCTAAGTACACTGTGGCTATAGGTGTCCAAGTAAGTAATATTCCTCTCAATTGGGAACTCTGGAGTAGCTGAGAGGTGCTGTTCAGCACATACATGGTGGAGCAGTCTCTGCACACAAATTTGCTACACCTAGTGGATTCAACAAGATTGTGTGACAGGATTTGTTAGGAGGAGAGTTAGGGTAATAATTTGTTCTTAAGAACAGTCTGAAAATCTGAATACTAATGAACAGAAGCCATGACAGGAAGACAAGACTAAAATAAAATAGTTGCATTTCCACTGGAATTAAGTAATGGTGCCATAAACATGACAGCCATTTCTTTGAAGATGGTCCTGCTTTTTAGGAACAGATTTGGCCACCAGTATTCAGTCTATCTGAGGTGAAGGTTGGCAAATGCTAGACTGTCTGGGGGAGTGCGGCACATCCAACCACAAACGCCACCACAAGATCATCTGCTGTCCTCAGTGAGATTAACTTACGAATTAGCAAGTTATGCACTTTCCACAAAGTAAGCCACAAGAACCAGTGGGTATTTCAGAACTTCGAAGTTGCAAGCTTCAGCTTGCAACTGCTGTCCTGTGGATAATGCTCACTAAGGCACTATTCTGCCTTTAGTTTTTGTTGGGTTTTGTTCAGCTACAGCAGAGTCTTTCTCAATTTTTAACTCTAAGTTATGGAGCAGAATGTTAGTTGTGAATAAGAGGTGCAACAGTTGTTACAGAGTCAACAGACTACAAGATAGATTCTTCAAATCTACATTAATTTTGTGTTATTTTTTCCATGAATTTTTACTGCTATTTAAAGAGTTGATGGCATACAAAATATGGCTTTCAAATGCTAATGCTGTTAATTTGTAATAACTTGATGGTACAGAAAATGTTTCATTGCACGGTGATTCATTTAAGAGGAAGAGAATAAAATGCAAAGGAAACGTGAGTTTTACTTGGAGTCAGACAGAAAATCAGAGCTGAAGCTTATCATTCTTTGCTCCCAGTAGTCACAGATCCAGTGAGCAGTACCTTCAAAAATCACAGGATCACAGAATCACAGAATATCAGGGATTAGAAGGGACCTCAAAAGATTGTCTAGTTCAATATCTCTGCCACAGCAGGATCACCTAGACAAGTTGCACAGGAACATATTCAGGTGGGTTTTAAACCTCTCCAGAGAAGGAGATTCCACAACCACTGGGCAGCCTGTCCCAGTGCTCCGTCACTGTGAAGAAGTTCCTTCTCATATTTGTATGGAACCTCGTATGTTCCAGCTTACACCCATTGCCCCTCGTCCTATCACTAGATGATACTGAGAAGAGCCTGGCTCCATCCTCCTGACACCCATCCTTCACATATTTATAAACATTAATGGAGTCACCCCTCAGTCTCCTCCAAGCTAAAGAGACCCAGCTCCCTCAGCCACTCCTCATAAGGGAGGTGTTCCACTTCCTTAATCATCCTTGTTGCTCTGCGCTGGACTACCTCCAGCAATTAATGTCCTTGAACTGAGGGGCCCGGAACTGCACACAATATTCCAGATGTGGTCTTACCAGTACAGAGTAGAGGGGGAGAAGAACCTCTCTCAATATTGCTAACCACCCCTCTTCTGATCCACCACAGGATGCTGGTGGTCCTCTTGGCCACAAGAGCACATTGCTGGCTCATGGTCATCCTGCTCTCCACCAGGACCCACAAGTCCCTTTCTTCTACACTGCTCTCCGACAAGTCAGTCCCCATCCTATACTGGTACCTGGGGTTGTTCTTGCCCAGATACAAGACTCTACACTTGCACTTGTTATAGTTCATTACATTTCTCCTTGCCCAGCTCTCCAGCCTGTCCAGGTCCTGCTGAATGGCAGCACAGTGTGCTGGGGTGTCAGCCACTCCTCCCAGCTTTGTGTTACCAGTAAACTTGCTGACAGTGCACCCTAATCCCTCATCCAAGTCATTAATGAATAGATGGAATAGGACTGGTCCCAGTACTGACCCTTGGGGGAGTCCACTAGATACGGACCTCCAACTAGACTCTGTCCCATTGACCACCACTCTCTGGCTTCTGTCCTGCAGCCAGTTCACGATCCACCTCGCTACCCAATCATGCAGTCCACACTGCCTCGGTTTGGCTGTGAGGATTCTGTGTGAGACTGTGTCAAATGCCTTACTGAAGTCAAGATAGACCATATACAGCGCTCTGCCGTCATCTATCCACCTGGTTATGCCCTCATAAAAGGCTATCAGGTTGGTCAAGCATGACTTCCCCTTGGTGAAG
>JAOXOE010028378.1:0-16270 GCA_028565055.1 Phoeniculus purpureus | reverse complement strand
ATTTATAGACATTAATGAGGTCACCCCTCAGTCTCCTCTTCTCCAAGCTAAAGGGACCCAGCTCCCTCAGCCTTTCCTCATAAGGGAGGTGCTCCACTTCCTTCATCATCCTCGTTACTCTACGCTGGACTACCTCCAGCAACTCCGTGTCGTTCTTGAAATGAGGAGCCCAGAACTGGACACAATACTCCAGATGTGGTCTCACCAGGGCAGAATAGGGGGAAAAAAGAACCTCTCTCTATCTGCTAACCACCTCCATTCTGATCCATTCCAGGATTCTATTTGCCCTCTTAGCCACAAGAGCACACTGCGGGCTCATAGTCATACTGCTGTCCACCAGGACCCCCAGGTCCCTTTCTCCTACATTGCTCTCCAGCAGGTCAGTCCCCAATCTATACTGGTACCTGGGGTTCTTCTTGCGCAGGTGCAAGAACATAATGGTGTTATCTCTCTCCCCTCATCACACAAGCTGGACTGAGGTCTCCAAATAGGAGTACCTGCCAATATGAGCAGAGAATTCTGACAAGCAGCATTTTACTTGCATTTGATGCACTTGTGAGTTTTTGTACTGGTCACAAGGCAGTCCAGCTCTGGTAGTTTTGCACAAGGGACTCCTCTGTGCACCCATGAGCCACAGCTGTCCACAGAGGAGTGGAATCTTTTCCCTGCCACTTCCTTCATTTGGTGACTGGCCAGGCTCGTGGGGTCCTACTTGCATACCACTTTGTTTTCCTTGGTATGTGTAGTGACAGGGCCTCGGCTAGGAGAGAAATTTTGAAGTCATAGCTGTCCCTCCTATAGTTTTAGACAAAACTTGTGTGTTAGTAAATTTATATAAGTTAATCACCAGCTGTTCTTTGCATAACAGCTAGTGACAAAATTACTCAGTTCCCCACCTTCATGCTCTGCAATTACAAAAGAGTTCCACAGAGAAGTGTTTCTTGTGACTGTATGCTGCCCAAAAGCACAGGCAACATGCTGCAAGGCCATAAGACAGCTGGCCAAAAAAATGTACAGAATACCTCATTCTGTCTTTTCCTTTTAATTTTGAGTTAGTAAAGTCAAACATAAATCATGAGGTTAAAACTGTAAGCCTCAACCTCAAAAAGAGAGGTCTTGCTCTGTAGTTTTCAGCTGACCTTGACAACATTCTTTTTCGTGCTGGCACAATCAAATACTAAATAATAGCACACCAGCATGCCATTTACTACTCCAGTACTATATAAATCATTTTAAAGTGGTAACGTTTTGCACTCATTTTGTACATTTGGAAAGGACTGTATATTACAAACCAATAATGAATTAAGTCCAGAACCTTTGGGACCACAGGTTTGCATATGTCATGTTGCTCACAGATGGTATTTTGCATTGCACATTGGTTTGTTTTAGCTGGGCTCCTTCAGCTGGGAGAAGAAAAAGAGACATTTTCTCACATATTATTCCTCTGATGCCTGTGAAATCTCCAGATATTCTCTATATGGACTCAAAATAGGATCGGGTCTATGTTAAAGCAGAGGCAAAACTGTGTCCAAGTGGTTTTTTGCCCAATTTCTTTGGGCCTCTTTCTTCTTTGCTAGCAAGACATAGTCCAACCTCAGCCAAACCATTTTATTGTCTGAAAACAGATGCCCTGGAAATCCATCCATCTTTTTGGATGCTGTAACAGATACTGTTCTGCTTTCCAGCATCTCTTTGCATTCTGCTCATGGATGACCCATGCTTCATTTGTACTTGGTTTTCATTTAATTTATGCTGAACCTTGTAATAAAGCTCTCTAGTGTTCAGTAAATTATATGGGCTTGAAATCCAGCCATATAAACTGTTAACATGCAATGAGACAGTTATTTAGGGCTCATCTCTGCCAAAAGATCAACACATTAGACAATAAAGTAATTTATATGTTGAATATTTGGCAGCAGTTCCCTCGGTACAGAGCAATTTATCTTCTGGGATACTGAATTCCTCAAAAAGAGTTGATGAGGTCAGAAATGTGTATTTCTGATCAAATTCCTTTAAATGGCTTCTAGCTTAAACATATATTACAGATTAATTGATTTCTCCAGCCAAAACTACCATATCAATGCTAAATTTCTTTCACCCACCAGACACTGCCTTTTCCTGAATAAATGATGCATGCAATATATGCAATTGTTTTAGCAAGTGGGGAACTTTATTGCTACCCCTAAATTAATTTGCTTTCCCAATTAAAGCATCTTCTCTATTTGTGGGATTTCTGGCACAATTTTTCCATCCAGTGTAATGGACAAGGAAACTGAGAGTCTGCATGTGCTGGGTTCTTTTTAGTGAACACAATCATACTATGTGCTCATATAAGTCAGAGATTAACCTCCATTAGACACTGTATACCTCAAATATTTTTCCTGGCTGCAACTTACTGAATTTGAGGGCCAAAATGAGCCTTTTTGGTGGTCTCCAAATGAAATGGGAAGCATGTCCCACTTAAATAGAAAGCTTAGATGCTTTGCTTAATTTTATTAACATTTATTTAAATTATGATACTCCTGGGATGATTTTCTGACTGTATACTGCAATACACTCAATGCCTAGGAAAGCTTTAAACCAAAACGAGGAAAAATAGAGGGAAGAATCCAACGTCATAGCAAAGTAGTCAGCAGTCGGTTTTAATCAAAGTTATGTTTGCCACAGCTGTGGAATAATTTAGAATTTATTTTGGATGATCCTGAAATTTCAACATTTGTTTGTTAGGAAAAAAAGCATTTTGTTTAAAAATAGCTGCACCATTTTAGATATTCATCTTTGTGATTTACAAAATGTGCCAGAGCATCCATAAGTAGGATGTATATGAAAAGACATGTGAAAACTAAGAGACTACTGAAAGAAATTCTACTGGCTTCAGTTTAAATTTTTTTAGATCAGATCTGCTTCTGTGAGGGAAAGATTTACAGAGATGTATGAACAAGACAAGAATAAATGGCCTCAAATAGCAGCAAAAGAGATTGAGAGAAACATGGGCTTTGGGTCAGGGTCAAATTCTAGACAGTGATAAAGTACGAGAGTTCTTATGGGTGGCAAGTTGGGCTCTAAAGCTTTTTATGTATTTTCAAGTGTCTATCAGGAAGGTTCAATGCAAGAGACTGGACTAGGTGGATTCGTGAGAGCTTTTAAAATTGTACAACTTTATGGATCTCCAAAATTCTTTGCAAAATATTTTTAGGTGATGCTTCTCTCACAACTAGTTTTGCCAGCTATATTTTAAGTCTTCTTTCTCAAAGCAGTAATTTTTTGTTATTTTTGTCTTGCATAGGCCACTTTTTTAAGGGTCCAAGTGATCCCAATTTGAAAACTGAAGTGTAAGTAGACATGTAAGATAGATATTTAACTCTCAGCAGAGCTAAGTGTGTCTCTGATGCTGATTAGTAAAATATTAATTTGGTTTCAGATGATAATTTTATTAGCACATTGCTGGCTTATGGGCAACTTGTCCACCACGATTCCCAGGTCTTTCTCCACAGAGCTGCTTTCCAGCAGTTATTCCCTAGCCTCTATTGTTGCATGGGGTTGTTCCTAGGGACAGAACTATTGTTGAGCTCCATTATGCTCCTCTGCATTCAGCTATTTAGCTTGTCCAGGTCTCACCCAATGGCAGCACAGCCTTCTGGTGTTTCAGCCACTCTTCCCAATGTAAGCAAACTTCCCGAGGGAACTTTGCCTTCCTCCAGGTCATTGATGGGTATATTTTGTCCTAGCAGGGGCAAAATATAAATAGATCTCTGAAAAAAACATGTGATGGAAGTTCTGTTCTTCCTGTAGTGAAAACCAAAATATTATCTGTGCAATGGCCTTGTCCTATCACTGGACACCACCAAAAAGACCCTGGTCCCATCATCCTGATACTTGCCTCTTAGATACTCAATAAGCGTTTATGAGATCTTTCCGCAGTCTCCTCCTCTCTAGAGTAAACAGACCCAGCTCTCAGACTCCTGTCATCTTATCATCTTTTGGGCTGCCTTCCTCATATACAACAAGGCTGAAAGGAAGTGGTGGACTCTGCTCCAGCCATCAGTACTGCTGCATTACATTTCAGTGGAAGAGCCTGATGAAGCTTTGTTCATGGCTGAATCTAAATTGCATTCTAAAATTAATTTCTGAGTTGCAGTCCTAAATATCATTAGAACCCTATCTGGTTCTCAGCTTGGGGAAAGGAAGTGTTTCAGCTTCTCTTTTCCTTCTTCAATACTGCTCTTTCTTTAGCTCTATTTGGTTTAAAACTGTACTGTTTTCACAGGAAATCTCAAAATACTGGTCTGGAACTTTTAAAATTACTTCCTTTTTAATGTATTGAGCACAAATTCAACGTTATATTTTCCATACAGACACGTATCTACTTGCTTCAAATGCATTTTTAAATCCTTGTGAAGGGAATTTAAATTTTTTGTTTGCTTTATTCAAGCAGAGTATTTTAATAACCTGACTGCTTGTGGAGATTAATCCTTTTTTTTGTTGTGTGAACTGACAGACAGACTCTTTGAAAGAGTTTTACCAGGCCACCACGTACCACATGCATCCTCTACAGCCTGTTCTTACAGTGCTCAACCTTCTACTAGAGTGGGGCCTCTTATGTTCTCGACACACAGGAAAATGCAGGCTGTCTTACACACTGTAATGCCAGCAGTGCTAATAATGGTCACAAAGAGTCTCATAGAAAAAGCTTGATCCTTCTTTATTTCATGAGAGTCTGTGCCGTAAACATGACACACCTGGGCCATTTAGAGCCCTGAAGTGGCCATATCATAGCTGTCTGGGCTTGCTATCTTCTTTTATTGGTCTCCTTTTTTAATTACTATAACTCTGGCTTAGTGTGCTCACTGTCTGCTCTTTTTTATCCGTGAAGAACATCTGCATTCTTACAGTCACCTACCCCTTATGCCTACTTTTCACGTGAGTTGCACAAAACAAAGCCATAGTTACCTATCTGCAATGAAGTGACGAATTTGCAGCGGTGCTAAAGGTGGGAGAGAGTATGGGGGCTGAACTCCACCAGAAAACTGATGTGATATTCAGAGAAAGCCAGAGTAAACAAAGAATAAAGAAATCCTTAACTGTAGTGAGACTTTTCAAGCATCCCATTTGTTTTTTGTTTGTTTCGACAAGTGAGGTTCATTAAATGTCATTTTTCATATTGGTTTACATTTC
The DNA here is from genome assembly GCA_028565055.1 of Phoeniculus purpureus. Taxonomy (NCBI): domain Eukaryota; kingdom Metazoa; phylum Chordata; class Aves; order Bucerotiformes; family Phoeniculidae; genus Phoeniculus; species Phoeniculus purpureus. The sequence continues at coordinate 11,095 of JAOXOE010028378.1, read as the reverse complement.
TGAACTCCCTGGAACGTTCAGAGCTCTCTTCATCATATATTGCCAGTGAATATAAAAGCAAAGCAAATATTATCTGGCCTCTTGTAGAAATCCTTATAAGATATTAAAATGAAAGAGCAACACTCTTTTGACACTTGTGAAGATTAATATGTAAACAAATTTCAGTGTCTTGTTTGTTCTTTGTGTCTCCACTGGGTCTGTCTGCTCCTGAAATTTCCATGCTATGTTGGAAGGTTACCAAGTAACACAGAAACTTGTTCACCTTTCAGACCCCGGTGGAGAAGGTACTAATCTTTCCAGTGCAACTAATCTGAATTTAAATTAAAGCAGGTTTCAAAAAGCATAAAGTGATGAGGACTAAAGAATAGATAGGATTACTAATACTGAATTACTAATCTGTTGGAAAGGAAGCCATGTTTGTGGTATGCAAATGGATATAAAGAAAATTATTAACTGGACACCAACATGGGTGGCTAACAGCAGGTGAAAGTGGTAATATGGGTATTTATATTGCATAAGGACATGAGAAGGAGAGAGAATTTAAATAACAAAATTTTCCTACTTATTAATTTAAGACTAGCTCTGCAGAATTTAGCAATGTCTAAGTCTCCAAAGCACAAAAACCTTCTCTTCATTTAAATAGCACCTGTCACTGCTTTATGTCTCTCTGGACTGTTATACTATGTTCTTCTCTGCTGTAAAACCACAAATACAATGGAACTAGTTAGAGCAGTGCTGACACTGCTAACCCTAGTGTTTACTTCTGTACTCTTGTTCACATAGAATACCATCTACTACTTCTCAGCAGGTTTAAAGCAGCCATTAATAGTCACAGAATGAAAGAATCTATCTGGCTGGCAAAAGGCATTTAAGACCATCAAGTCCGACCTAAATCATGTCCATAAGTACAAGGTCCACACATCATTTCAATCTCTCCAGGTATGGTGACTCTACCACTGCCCTCGGCAGCCTATTCCAATGTTAGATAATCCTTTCAGTGAAGAAATTCTTTCTAACATCCAGATTAAACTTGCCCTGGTGCAGTTTTCAGCCATTTCCTTTAGCCCAGTCACTTGCCACTGGGGAGAAGAGATTGTCCACCTTCTTGCTTCAACCTTTTTTCCGGTTGTTGTAGAAAAGAATAAGGTCTTCCCTCAGCCTCTTTTTCTCTAGGCTAAACAACAGCTTCTCCTCACAGGACTTGTGTTCCAGACCCTTCACAAGCTTTGTTGCCCTTTTCTGAACATGCTCACCAGTCACTGACTACCAATGAGATAAACATTACTGCTGAATATGTGGTTGGTGTTAGTTATTTGTAAGATGTTCTCACAATCCTCCTTGGTTCTCCAGGGACCCTAATGGACACTTCAGTGAGTTCCTTCTAATAAGATGGCTTAGCATCACCCTCCTACCAAAACAAAACTCCTAGCAAAACTAAAACTGAAGGTTGAACCTACAGTGAGCTTTGCTTAGGTACATGGATTTGTTTGTGTCAGGTTCATACATGGTAGAAGTCTGTATAAAAAAAAAATGAGACACTGTCAGATTGTTAGCAAGAAACTTCTTGGGCTCCTTCACCATTCTTCGAGTAAGTTAATTGGGCAGAGTTGGAAACTGAGTGTATCTGTCGGCTTGATTTATTTCCTTTGTGTATGTTAGCTAGCTTTATACAACTAGTCCTCCAAAGGCTAAGCTTGTCATTCTTTTGTTTTGTCATTTGTCTCAATAAACATTTCTGGAAAAAGTAGAGGCTCACCATTTGAACTAGAAACATGCCCTTAACAGCACACTAGAGCTTAAGTAATACTGTAAGGTTCAGCAGACATTGGCTTCAGATTTGCTTAGCTTTTTAGTTCTGGAGTTTTTTCTGTGGTTGTTTAGGGGATTTTAAAGCAGAACTATGAAAGATGCTGTCTTGCTCCAATCTCTCCATAGGCATATGAGCCAGGCATCCTGTGACTTTTTACTGTTGATTGGCATAACAGTCTATTGTTGTCTGCAGTGAGCAACTAATGAACCAACAAGGGGATTAGGAGGAAAATTCTGGCAAAGATCCACATGCTGCATCAACTGAACTGGAGGAACTCTTCTGTCAGTCTCCTGTTTTGAGGTGGTAGATGAATTTCCTAACACTATTTATTATAAAGTTAACTTAATATAATGTTCACAGCTAAAATCAGCAAGAAAGTTGGCAGTTTTATAATATTCAGGAAAAAAGGTAGCAAAAAGCAGATTGTATTTATAATTATTTATTATATTCTTCATTATTAATGATGTCTTCTCCCTTTGCTAACTATTATGTCATAAAATTCTTATGCTCTGTCATGGCTATGAGTTAAAAAATGTCACTACCCACACACTGTGTATAATAGAGACTTTGTAGCATGGGGGAACAGATGTAGTAATAGTTCAGAATATTAAGGAGCTGTATTAGGGCCATAATTCATAGTAATTCATAATTCTTATGAATAATTGAGGCTAGCATTATTGCTCAATCTTCTCTGCAAATCAACAGTGACTAGGTATGGCAGCGGGATGTTAGGACTGGCCTTGAAGCTGATGGCAAATATTTGGTATATGATGAAGTGGATCCATTAGAAATGTAAAGGGAAAGCTCAGAGAGTTGGTGTGATGACCAGAAATCAGTAGTATCCTGAGTGTGTAACGAAGACCAAGACAACACTTGATGAAGACAGAAAGAGAAGGTAAGAATACTTGAGGAGTGAAGCCATGAAAGTCTGAATTAAAGGCTTAGTTTTCTCACAGGGAAAATAACCATCAAGTGCTCTAGTACTGAAGATATTAGATACACTCCAGATTTGAAAGTAGAAAGGGAGACATGAGGTGTGATACCAAGGTTAAAGGGCTGGAGGATTGATATTGCCAGGAAAGTTTCAGTGAATCTACTTGTGTCACAAGCATTAACTCATACGTTAGCAGAATACTAGTCTCTTAAACTATCCTGAATGGAATAAAGGTGTGGGTCACATGGTACTCCCAGGCCTGATGAAGCACAGTGAAACAAGCTGCTGGAAGCCTGCTACTACCTGTGGCATCCCATGGCAGTGTAAGGCATTGAACATCAACTGTTTGAGGCCGTGTGTCACTCAGAAAAAATTAAGTATCATAAACTACCATGCCTCTACATGCCATGACTATCTCGAAATTTGAGATGAAATTTGCTGCCTTAGTTCTTCACTGCTGAAGATGCACAGGAGTTTTACAAATGGCAGCACTCTCTTGCAAAACTATGTGACAGGATTTCTCTGTAGTCTAGGAAATGATCAATATGTTCCCTTCTCAAGTACAAACACTTAAAAAAGTCTTAAGTTTCTTAAAGAAACGTCCTTGCTAATAAACATGTAGCACAAACAAATAATGAGAACAGTTGAGCTTCATCTGTGGAATTACAACAGCCAAGTTCTTCTCTTAACATTGAACAGTTTTGAAGATGGTTCCTTTTAAATGAGATTTAAGAACCTCTAGTAAAGATGGACTTATCAGAACAGTGTTTTCCCATGTGATGAGAAATTGTCTGTGTTCTAATGGCATACATTCTGTGGCCACAGTTAGTTTACGGTATATACACTACCAGATTCAGAGTCATATTTTCACTGGTATGGAAAGGGATAAACTTGAAATATGATTCCATTTTAAAGGCTCCAGAATACCCAGATACTATTTAGAAGCCTATTTGCAGTAGCTGACATATTTACAGATTGTGTGCTGCTTCTGACATTTACTGCAACCCAAAACTTCTTAAGAGTGATGTTATGATATTACCCAGATCTTCAGGTATACTTTTCAACTGGGATTATGTCTCAGTTGGCTAGAGAGGATGTTTTATATCAGATTCTTTAAAAAGCCTGTTTATAAATATTGTAGTACATAACTTTTTTAATCAGTTCTGTAAAAGCACAGGATTTATGCATTGCCAACTAAGTATACGGTAAGTGTGAAAGAGCCAGAACTTCTGCTTGTGACTTGCCCTTCTTCCACAAAAAGAAACAGTTTGGGTGAGACACTCCCTCCATACCAGTAAAATTGCTGCCTGCTGTCATGGGGCTGAAATGCTTCTTTAGGGAATTGTCATGGATATCGAATAGTATGGCTGCTTGGGTGAGAATGAGAAGTAGACTTGTGATATGATCTGATCATTTCTGAACTGTGGCAAATCTTTGACTTGTAATGAGTAAAAACCATTGGACACAAGATGTAAACTTGAATAAAAGCTGGGGAAAGGTAGGGGTAAGTCAAGGTGATGTCAGATGGCTGTACTCTTTTTTTTATCTGGGAAAGATCCTATGGAAGTCAAGCCATGTTGGCTCAAAGCCTAAAGGACAGTTGCTAGGTGTGGACCATTGTAAGAGACAGGATTTGTAATGGCTGAATATGTAATAGCATTTTGTATATTTTCTTTGGAATCATTAAATATTTACTAAGGAACAGGATTAAATTGAAACTAAAAGAGAAAAATATGTATCTCTTTGCTGTTTTTGCCCAGTGATTTGATGAACAAAGAGGTTTACTAGGTTTTATTTATTTAAAAAAAACCCCTTACATTAATGTTTTATTCTCTTAACTTATGCTAGTAGTAAATTTGAGAGAGAGAAAAGGGAAGACTAAAATGTAATAACAGCTAATTGCTGAGATAATAAGGTATTTGCACTTATGATACATCAAAATTTCCTGGCCCATTTTCTCTTTTAGAAAGTATAAGCGTTTTGCCTCTTCCCAAGATTAAAAATATAAATGTCTTTTAAATAGCTACACAGAATAAATATTTCAATGATTTTATTGGAGGTTGGAATATTTATTCAAAGCTGTTATTAAATATAGGAAAAAGTATTATTTATCTTTATAGTAAGTTGCAGGGACATCACTTTTAAAGCAGTGACTAAATTCTTTTACCTTTACAGTATGTTCAGTCCTGAGGAGAAGAGCTTGGGGCTGTTGGTAGATGAGAAGCTCAGCATTAGCTGGCAGTGCAGCCCAGAAGGCTAACCATATCCTGGGCTATATCAAAAGAAGTGTTACCAGCAGATCAAGGGAGGTGATTCTCCCCCTCTACTCTGCTCTTGTGAGACCTCGCCTGGAGCACTGCATCCAGTTCTTGAGCCCCCAGTATAAGATGAAACTGTTGGAGCGAGTGTTGAGGAGGGTCTCAAGGATGATCAGAGGGCTGGAGCACCTCTCCTGTGAAGACAGGCTGAGGGAATAGGGACTGGAGAAGACAAGGCTCTGGTGGGGGTCCTATAGCAGCCCTCCAGTACCTGAAGGGGACTACAGGAAAGTTGGAGAGGGATTTATGACAGACTCTACTGATAGGGAAAGAGAGATGGTTTCAAGCTAAAAGATGACAGATTTTGATTTGCTTTTAGGAAGAAATTCCTCCCTATGAGGGTGATGAGGCACTGGAACAGGTTTCCCAGAGAAGTTGGGAAGTGTTCCCCTCTCTGGAAGTGTTCAAGGCCAGGTTGGATGGGGCTCTGGGCAACCTGTTTGTTGAAAGCTCTCATTGCCCATGGCAGGGGGGTTGGAACTCAGAAGTCCCTTCCAACATAAGCCATATGCATGCTTAAAAATATTATTCTGGTTGTTCTTAGTCAGAATCAAGAAACTGTAGCTTTCTATTAGAGCTTTTGTTCTCAGGCCTTGTGTATGACACAGCACTCACACTGATGCAATTCCATTTGAGCTTTCTTTTGCTGGGCATAGCTGCCTCATTTGCACCCAATTTGCTCATTAGCTCTACCATTACCCACACCCCTTCCATGACAGGCTTCTCCCATACCTGTTAGTGCAGCAGTGTCTGTGTGCATTCCAGTTTGCTTTATGCAAAGTCATCCAGCTTAGCACAGACCACTAATCTAAACTAAAGTATCTAATTTTGAGTTTTGCAGGCCAGGCTCCTATAAACTATTTCACTAGGTGGTAAGGAATATCAGAGGATAGTAACCTTCCTCATGGAAGCCATGATGAAAATGTGAGAGTGGCTTAATGGCATCTAGATGAATATGAGCACATAAGAAAAGGAGGTGTAAAGAGGAAATAAAACCATTGCTGGGGCTCCATCTGTAGAAACACTCAAATTGATTTGGTCTTTTTTTAACATTAATATTTAATGATACATAATATTAAGCAGTAGCACTGATATTAATGGTATCAAGGATCCCAGTCATAGTTATGTAAGTAGAGTCACTGTATTGTCATTTCAAGTTCTGTCACAGGATGAGAAGTGACCATTTAGCTAAGACTTTAGCTCAAAATATAGCCAGGGTTTTCAGTTTAATAAATATATACTCATGCTGAAAGCAGTGAACCTGCTTTGATGAAAACCCAACAGCATCTATAACACTTTCTAGGCTGAAACCTTTTATCTGCAGTTATACATAAGAAAAGCCCAGCTACATGTCGTTATGTATAGAACACCTATATCACATGGTAATTTATGCATTAATATCTTTCCTCCTATTCCTATTTCCTGTATTCTTACTTGTAGACCTTTCAAAGTTTAATTCCACAATACGTTAAGTCTTGGGTATATTAAGAGGAGAGAAAATAAGGTTCCAATTTTTGCAAGTATGTTAGCTATATTCTTCCTGTCATGTTTTGATAAAATGTGTAGGGAAATGAAGAGCACTTCTGTTTTTTCACATGGAAGGCAAAGAAGAAACCAGCAGGCCACTTCACTGGTTTCAGCAAGGTACTTGCAAAGAGATAGTTATGTTTATGCAGTTTGTAACCCTACCTGTCAATGGAGTTAGTTCCATTGTTAAGCAGATAGAAATATGAGGATTGGATAGTTTAGTGCTATTTTGTATTCCCACAGGAGAAACACCTTTTGTAAGGTTTTATAAACCTAATGAGGGATAGTATATCTAACTGCATATTATATTACCTGTGTGTGTGTCAGAAGGAGATAAAAACAGAGATTCTCTTGGCTAGTTCACAGCACTAACCTCGAGTTTAGTCACAGCTTTCTTGCAAAGTCGTAGCCTTCCCTGGAGATTATTATTCTTACTGATCTTTGGCATCTGACTGGAGTAACACTAATTCCTTTCTTTCTGCTGTGCCTCTTTGATCGGAAGCACCTTGGAAGAAGAGTCAGAATTAGTCATAGATGAAACAGAGCTACATCTCTGGGAAACACTTCGCTTTGCCTGCCCCTGAGGAGGCAGATCTCTGACAGCAGAACTCCGTATGCCGATTTGTCCAGTCACTGTCAGCCATGGTTTCCAGGTGTTTGGGACAGTGGCAGCTGCCTTCTTTGCAGAACCACCACCACAATCTCTGTTTTCCAGTTTTCTGCTCTTGGCTACGAGTAAGTGCAGGTGTCACAACAGAATTAAATATCGGGTCTTTTACAAAAGTCTTTTCATTTTAACATTTTCAGCAGGCCAATATTAATGAGAGCTATTAACAAAAATGAGTATGTCTGTTCAGCTACCCAAACTCAACTTGTATCAACTCTTTGGGTCAACGTGGGTGTTATGTTTCTAATGATGATAAATCAACCCATTTTAGTCTTACATTGATGGAGAGCCAGACCTAATGTCTTTAAAGTCATTGATAACATGGCTTCGAGGGGAAAGATATTTAGCCGCCTTTGGAACAAAGACTAAATGAGAGACAGAAGAATGTAAGGAGAAGGCTTGCAGCAAATAAAGGCAAAGGAAAAGTGGCCTGCAGAATTGAAACAAGTATCGTATTTAGTGTGGCGTGTTAAAGCTTAGGTTTTCTGACAAAAAAAGTCTAAGCAGCTTCAAGGAGTCCAATGCTGAGGAAAAAACCACAGAGTAGTGACAAATGAACATTACATTATATGAATTTATCCACTGTCAATAAAGGTCTCTGTATTGTATCTTACTCCCTTCTTACTCCCACTTCATTCCACTGTGTTCAGTAGTGATAACACCCATCATAATGCAAGTATACCTAGGGGACTTAGAAGTTGCTACCAGTTCTCGCATGACACAGGATTTATTATTTTTTGTTAATCTTATCCAAAGAAAGGTAGGAAACTAAGCCCTTGTGAATAGTTGATTCCAGCCATACAGGCACAGTACTCTACCAGACAGGATTAAATTTATTGCAATTGTTCCTCTGCTCATGTTCTACTGCAATAGAGACACTGTTTTTCTAATGTAAATTCCTTCTTAGATGCTAAATTATTAAGGGATTTAAAGAGAAAATCCTTTACTGTGAACAAATTATGCACTGCATGTGGTGATTCTAGAACTGTTGTAGATAGGTGAGGGGCTGCTACTGGTGTAGGGTACCACCAGTTCAGTCCTGTGGGTAGTACCACATAATTCACTACTAATGTTTTGCACTGAAAATACGTAGTTTAGTAAACACTACTGAAGTGAGAAATGATCAAAACCAACGGGCTTCTCCTTTCTCAAGCTGTTAGATTTCTGTTTGCCAAATGAGCCCACATACTTAATAAGCCATGAAGAATTCAAGACGGCACATTGCTTTTTGTTTTAATTACAAAAAAACAAATATTCTAAATGCACCACTACGTGTAAAATGTTGTGCATTTCTCGCCCCATGCCTGTGTCTCCCGGTACTGAGGCAGCTTGTTCACAGGGAGAAACTAACCGAGAACTTGGCAAGTTACACCCGGTCGACTCCCCATCTCGCCAGGCTCTGTGAACGCACCATCCTAGTGGCAGCGGTTTCATTCCGCATCCTTATCCAGCCCCTGTCAGGAATCTGCTCTTCCGTGGCTATGGGGCCCTGGGTGCCCCGAGCGCGTCCCGGTCCCCGCGTTGCCCCGGCAACGGCCCGGCAGCGGCTGCCGCCCAGATGTGCCGCCAGTTTTCCCGGGGACATCTCCCGGGAGAGCTCGGGGTTGGGGGGCGGCCGGAGGCCCCTCGCCTGCCCATGGCCGCCGGGCCGTGCCGAGTGCGGGGGGTCCCGCAGGCCGGAGCGGAGCCGCCCGCCTCTGCTGGCCCCTGATCGGGCTGACGGGATGGATTCCCCGCGCTCCCCTCCCGCTCCCCCCTTCCCTCGCAGGAGCCTTTTGCGCCTACTTTAATGGCTTTGCCAAGAGAGCCAGGCAGGAGAGCTCTAGTCTCAGTGGCGGTAGTCAGACCATGACCTAACTCACCATGAACTTGGAGGGGCTTGAAATGATAGCGGTTCTGATCGTGATTGTGCTCTTTGTTAAAGTGTTGGAACAGTTTGGGCTGATTGAAGCAGGTTTGGAAGGTAAGGGAGCGCTTTGCAGCGGCGTGTCGTTGTGTTGGGGTCGTTCTCTTTGCGGTGGGGCAAGGGGCACCTGTGAACTGGGAGTGAGGCACTGCCCCCGTCATCTCGAGAGCACACCAGGGGCTCTCTGATGTTGATGTGATTTTCCCTCGCAGACAGACTGTAAAATAAACTGGTATCCTGAATACTGCGCGTATAAACTCGAATGTTAAGCAGAGAGAAATGACTTAGAATCTGATTCTCTTCTTCCTGTTCTAAATCTGCAAATTTGAAGTTAATAGGGGTCAAAACCAGCTTTTGTGATGTTAGTATTCAAATAGAGTTATACTGCCTTAAAATTGTCTTCTAGTCTGTTCAAAATTATTCTGTAATGTGCTCATGGTAACATCATGTGCACTGGGATTGTTACAATACCAAGATACACATTTTATAGCATTTTTTAAAAACCTGTTGATTATGTCATTTACTGTTAACATTTTAGAATGTTCTTGAGGAAGGAGGACTACAATACTTTGATTCAAAACAACTTAGGGCAATCAAGAGCAAGTTTTATTGTTTGATGCTTTGTTTATCTCGGATAATCTCCTTTCTCTTAGCAATATTGTTTTTGTGTAAGGCAGTAAAAAGGACAAGTAAGAAGCTTAGGTGATTTAATATCTACTTTTTATACATAAAAGCTGGTGGAATATTGATTGTTTTTACCTGATTTCAAAAAGTCCTGTTATTCTTAGCATGTGAGGAGTTGGTGTAAAAAGCACCCCTTGATTGCAGTGTGGTTGATAATGTAATGATATTCATTGCATCCCAGTGTTTTATTAGGTTCCAAACTGAAATGGTCTGTTTCTCAAATATTGAAGAAATACTGTGTTCACAAACCTTCCTGTAAGCTAGCATTTGAGTACAGTGTGTGGAATTACACCTGTGAAAAGGGGAACTTTGTTGACTGAGAGATTGTGGTCTCATGCATTAACGCTTGAGAACATAAGCAAAATCTGTCCCTGTGGCAAGGTCTAAAGTAATGCTGTTCATGCAACCCTTTCCAGAAACACTGGCTTCTCTTCAAATGATGTTAAAAAACAAAGTTCAGTCACCTGTCTCTGAGCAACAGCTCTCTCGTGTGGACTCGCTGTTATTGATTACAGAGTCCAAAATCCCTGCAGGGACTCAAAAATGAATTAGCAAGTGTTTTTTAAGAGGTATTTTTGTATCCATTAGTGTGGGTTATATTGCGTTTAAATGACAATGGAGAAATTCCCTTCACATGGATGAACTTCTGCCTTTGTTTCTGTTTTGTGTTCACTTGTAAATAGAAATGTCATTCGTCTTGAGAAATGTGAAAAAATTACCTCCAGCATTAGAGGCTGCAGAAATTTGGGGAAAAAAAGCCTTATTTGCATTTTAGGTTGGTTGGCAGGTTTGTGTGTGCTCTGTCGAGTGTGATTGCCACATCTGGCTGGGTTTTCCAGGAAAATTGTGGTCTGTACTTGTTTTTATGGTTTGGGAAGCTGATAATGGACAGACAATTAGAAATACAGCAAAGCTGCCTGTAAGTGATTGTAAAATTTCTGTAAGAATGAAGTTTCTTGTGCAGCTACCTGTTTTGTCTGCCTCACTGGCCAAAAAAGCCTGTCAGTCTGCATGTGCAGGAGCCTTGAACTTTCTTCTTATCTAGTGCAGGACATGTTTCCAGAATTGCAGGAATCATAGAATCATTAGGGATTGGAAGGGACCTCGAAAGGTCATCTAGTCCAATCCCCCTGCCACGGCAGGATCACCTAGACCAAGTCGCACAGGAACAGTTGCTGTCTACAACTACCTGAGGGGTGGTTGTGGCCAGGAGGAGGTTGCTCTCTTCTCTCAGGTAGCCAGCACCAGG
>JAOXOE010028377.1:0-16274 GCA_028565055.1 Phoeniculus purpureus | reverse complement strand
CTAGGTGATCCTGCTGTGGCAGGCAGATTGGACTGGATGATCTTTCGAGGTCCCTTCCAATCCCTTATGATTCTATGCTTCCTTCTGTCACAAACTCTGTCTCAAACGTTCTCCAGCAAAGAAAGCATCTCTCATACACACTTTTTTAGTAGAAAACTTGGTGCAAAGTGGTCCTTCTGTTCAAGACATTTGATCTCGTATGGAGCAGATTCAGATCCAATAAATTCAAAAGCAGAAACTGCTGTTGACATCAGTGGAGCCAGAACCACAATGCGAGACCCCAAAGCCTTAGAGGAACCCATCGGTAGTTGTTAGTGGGAAGTCCTGCAGGGAACTGCTTGTAGCCAGCAGTGCACCAGAGGAGGGCAAGGGGGTGTCCAAGACCAACCTGTGCTGGGGCTCTGGGCATGTCTTACCCGAATTCATAGTCCACTGTACATCTTACACTGCACACAGTGAACTGGAGTTGTTTTGTCTCTTCGCCTTGCCCTGCTTAGAGTGTCAAAACCTGGTAAAGCTGTTCCCATGGTAATTCAAGGAAACTCCTAGTCCCTTTTGTGACCGGTTCTTCCACTGGTTAGCTGCTGCTTCTCCCTCGTGTGTGCTGGCAATTACACTGGCCTATATTGCTTAAGGCTCTGCAGTTCTTCAACTGGAAAATGTTTAGTCTTTTCTTCCAATTACTATGCAGGGGTTTGGTTGGGTTTTTTCCTACTCAAGAGTTCACTGTTTATTTCTCTTTCTGCAGTAGTTGACTTCAATTCCTGCAGGTAATGCAGGAAACTAGAAGACAGGGCGTTGAATAGCAACTGCTTGTAGCTGTTCAGGAACTACACATCTGACCTGTAGCTCGCTCAAGAGAACCCTTGCCAACCAGTCTTCTGCTAGACAAAGCTGATTAGATCAGTTAAGGATAAAAATAACGCTGGGGCTCGTCTCAAATTCATTTTTCTTTCCTTAGGAAAGTGAACTTGGAAGCACTGCTCCTTCTTAATTTAATTAGCAAGGCAATGTAGACTTCATCGTATGGAATAATTAGCAGGGAAGGTGGGTTTCGTTTTGGAGAACAGGATAACGTGGGAATTCTTTCCAAATATTTCAGTCACTTTCCCTTGAGTTTTGTGAGCCATCTGGCCAATAGGGTTTTGGAAGCAGACGAGAAGTGACTGCTGCTGCGAGATCAGTGCCATGTAGCTCGTCTCTCACAAAGCTCATTCAGAAATCTGGACACTGATGTGTTTTCTTGCAGATTAATTGTGTCCATTAGCTCCCATTTAATTTTTGGAGCGGACACGTGAAATAGAGCCAAATGAAAGGGCGCTGGGAGCAAACGCTCTTCTTACCTAATTACATGCTCTGTGAGGACTTTTACATGAGTGTGAAAAATGTGGTCTTGCTCTGGGCAAACCTCAGAGCAGCTGGAGTCTACAGAGGTTTTGACTTCACAAGTCACCTCAGGTGAAGAGATGAAGGGTATTTGCCGTGAAGTACTGAAGGAAAGGCTCAAAGATTCCAAAAAATCCCATTTACTGACAGCTGTTAGTACTGGTGTCCTGTACAGTGCCATGTGCCTGTCTCAGTCATAGGAGGTTCCACATCAATATGAGAAGGAACTTCTTCCCAGTGAGGGTGACAAAGCACTGGAACAGGCTGCCCAGGGAGATGGTGGAGTCGTCTTCTCTAGAGATCTTTAAACCCACCTGGATTTGTTCCTGTGTTCTTGATCTAGGGGATCCTGCTGTGGCAGGGGGATTGAACTGGATGATCTGTCAAGGTCCCTTCCAATCCCTAATGCTCTGTGAGTCTGTGATCTGTAGAGAGCATCCACATGGTTTGCAGTCTGTGTGAGGAACACCATCAGAACTGCAGTGGAAGAAAGGAAATCGCCTTTAAGGTTGTTGTGGCTCCCATCACCTAGACTAGAACTTGTAGTTGGAGCAGTGTACCCTGCCTGCCTTTAAAAGGATACTCCAGCACTATTATAATCCACGCAGAGCCGTGTTCTGCCGTTGTACACAAGAGAAAATCCAACTACATTTACTGCTCACCAGGATCCTGAGGGGTTTTATAAATTCGCTGATAAGCTCTCTAAGAGCTTAATGTGCCCGTGAAGTTATAACGTGGGGTAGAAGGCTAATGAAGCCTTTCTTTATTAGCACGTGCCTGAGGAGAGCTGCTTTACTGGAAAAAAACGTGGCTCTCATAACGTGGGGTTTGTGATTGCTGTGTGCAGCTTGACCTTCAGAGCTTCATCGTGACGATGAGCCAAAATAACCTTCCTTTGAGCGATCCCTGTTCCAAAAGTCTGGCCACCCATCAGTTGACCTTCTACAGTCCAGCCCTGACTTCCTTCCAGGAGGATGGGGCCTCTGAGGCACATTTAACTGCTTGTGACTTCATCCAGCAGAGATGTGCTGTGTAGGGCTCTTCTCCAATGCCCTGTGTTTCTGTGGACAGATGCACGTGAGTCAGGCAGTGAAACTTCACTGGGGTGGAGGGATTTGCTTCTCTCCCCAGACTGAGCTTCTCGACAGCCCTTGGTCTGCAGAACGAGACCCTTCCAAAGGCTTTCTCCTAGGTTGTTTACTTTTCCGGATGAACAGACTTTGGGCATGACGGACCTCTGCTGTCATAAATCACTGCTGGGCTCTCCAGGTGCTGAGTGGGACTGGCTCTGTGCCGAGGGTGTTGTAACCCTCCCATCCACAGCAAGAGGAGCTGCGGGGATGCAAACGCCCCACATCTCCCTTGTTCCGCCTGTCCCCTGCCCCATACTGGGCAGCTGGGGGTCCCTGCTGCTCTTTGGCTGCCTGTGGACCCCCATCTCAGTCATCCTTGAAGCAGAAGACCCCTTGGAAGAGGAAAGCAGCGTCCATCACCCGGGCAGGGGTAGCAAGCTGTGATAGGGTGTCTGATGCTGGAAACCCATCAGCGGAGGTGTGACAACAGCTGGAGCCCAAGATCTAGGTGGTCTTGCTCTGGCAGGGGGATTGGACTAGATGATCTTTTGAGGTCCCTTCCAATCCCTAACGTTCTGTGATTCTGTGAAGATGTACAGCAAGGCTGTTGGAGCTGTTATTGGTGCAAGCACTGAAATGTAGGCTCAGAGAAATAAGGTTTTATGTCTAAATAGATGGAGAGTGAGGAGAAGGGGATAACTGAGCAGCTGCTTTTCAGACCTCTCCTCTCATCCACTGTGCTGTGGTCTGAGTTGCTCTCTTGACCCACATATGGCTCCCAAATGCTGCTTTTCTTTCCTTGCTGGTAGCAGCTACCATTCAGGGGTCTTGCAGTTATCTCTAAGGTCAAGCATCTGTATGACACTGTGAAACAGAGGGCAGGTAGAGCTTCAGTGCTTATCCTCTCCTCACAGCCTCCTGAAGATCTGCAGATACAGATTGGGCCAAATCAAAGTTGATAGGAGTCTGCCCCTTCATCAGGAGTAGCTACACCTTTGGTAACGCTGTGTGTTCCTGGTCAGTGCTGACATTCAAGGCCACGCTGGATGGGGTTCTGGGCAACCTGGTCTGGTTAAAGCTGTCTCTGCTCACTGCAGGGTGTTGGACTCTATGAGCTTTAAGGGTCCCTTCCCAGCCCAATGCACTCTATGACTCTGCACCTCTGGAAATGCTGTGTGTTCCCAGCCAGCACTGACCTTGAGCGTGGCAGCGATGGCAGTCTGTGACGTTTCCCTTTCTAAGCTGCACATTGCACTGTTAATTTCCCAGTGCTGCCCACCATGGACTGGACTAGTTTTACTTGCCCCAGGAGGAATGCTCCTACTCTTCCTTCTTGCATGTCACTTGTGTTGCTCAGGAACTTCAGATAGCAGTGGGACGTCTAAAGCATCGTGTCTACGTGTTCTGTGAATAAGAAGCAGCTGCAGGAATTAGTACTTTCCTCCAAGTGAGTGTGGAGCTGCAGAATGACATGGGATGTTCTGCTGTGGACACCACCCCTTTCAAACAAGTAGATAAAAACTCCTTTCTTCATCTTATGACCATCATGGTATTTTTACAAGTGCTGTGCTGGATCTTCACAATCACAACATAGAATCATTCAGGTTGGCGAAGACCCTTGGAATCATTGAGTCCAACCATCAACCCTACTCTACAAGTTCACCCCTAAACCAGGTCCCCCAACACTGCATCTAAGTGACTTTTAAACACATCCAGGGATGGGGACTCAACCACCACAAATGATGGTTTGAGGACCCGTCCAACTCCTAACTTTCTGTGATTCTGTGACCTCTTCAGGAGCAGGTTCTGGAGTCCCCAAAGATGGATCTCTAGTCTGATCTCACACAGGAACGCAGTTGAGTGGTTTGTGTTTCGCATAAGGGACAGTAAAGCTGATCAGCTGAACCCACTGATGCTGCAAGCATGTAGGTCCCCAAATACGTGCTCGCCAAAGGGCTTGAACTTGTTCCTTTGTTTCATTTTTCTTTTCCCACTGGTCCCCAGTCAGACACAGACAAACATTCGGCAAAGCAAACAATCTCTGTTTCCACTCGTACAATGGGAGGAAATAGGAACTGAAAGGATTAAAAAAAAACCTGGACAGAAAAGCTGCTTCTGGTGCCTCTTGGGTTCTACTGTTCCTGAGGGCTGTGGCACAGACACTTGTGGCTCTTTTCCTCCAGAGATCAAGATTGATCTGGTACCACTGAAGTGACCCCTGTCTATCCCTTCCTCCCTTCTAGCCGCTGTGGAGTTGGGTGGAATTTTAAGTGCTTGTTGGTAGTCGCACACTGCCACCAGTTCTCCTGGCGAGCGTGCTGCTGCTTTTCTAGTAGATGGGAAGTCCGCTGAACCCACTGCCAACTTCTACAGCGCTCTGCATTACAGTGACATTTTTGTTTGTTGACGCGTGTGACGCAGACAGGGACCCTGAGAGAAACTCCTCATCCCTCCTCCTTTAACATTTTACCCCAAAGTGTCTAAAAACTAATTAGAAAGCCCAACTTTGGGAAACCGATGTTGTCATTTTGAGTGACTGCAGAACCCTTACTTCAGCAGTGACGGGAGAGAAGCAGTGGGAGGGATGGGATAATCTGTTCTGCGTGGGAATTTTTGAGAGGTAATCTTTCTGTATAAATGGTCCTTTTCGATTTGGAAAGCAGGGTTACTTCTTCAATAGTTTTTCATTAGTTTGTAGATCGTATCTATTCATTAAGGTAACGTGCTTTGGCTTCAAGTGCGTTGTTATCAGTTAACTTTTTACATCTTTTTACATCTGCTCCTGTCCCATGTGGAGTTTTGCTTCACTGCTGTATTTTTAGCTCTGACTGATGGGTTGTCTCATGTGGTGCCAGTTGCAAAGATGAGGTTTACAGACCGGTCCTCCTGATAGAGCTCTGCTATAAGCTGTCCTCTGACGTGCCACTTCTCAGCATGCAGCTGAGATATGTGCAGCAATACGTGCAGCCTCAGATGTGCAACCTCTGTCCTCTTGCTTGTGTTCATCAGGACCGTGAAGGGTGGCAGGGTGTCAGTCGTGAGCAGCCTTATGGTGTAAAGCAGCAGCTGTGTCTAAACTGCAGCACAGCAACAGCACACCTGCAGGTTTTCTGCTCTTGGGGTCTTCTGCCATGCTGGCCCACCAGTGTGCTCTGGGAGGCTGTCTTTGCCTGCCCACAGTGCTGTGAGCAGGAGGACCTGGGGTTTCCAGGCTGGCCCTGGGACTGGTGGTGGCAAGTGTTGCTTATCTCCTCTGATGAGCTGGGTCTGAGTAGAAAAGCCCTGTATAGGTGGAAAGGGAAACAGAAGGCTCATGACTTTGTTAAGGTCATGCAGAGTAGGACATAGGGTTTCCTGGATACAGAGCATTGTTCATGTGATGCAGAGGCTCTTAAAGGCTTTTCTTGTGCTACCAGGATGGAAAGAGTGGAGGGGAGAGGAGCAAAGGGTGGGGTCCCACCCTTCGGGGCACAGAAGGCTGAGCTGGCAGTCTACCAGCGACCACAGGGCCACACAGATTTCCCAGAGATGGCTCAAACTTCAAAGTTCACAAGTGGGTTTTGAACAGGAAATGTGCTTGCTCAAGTTCACTTTCAGTAAGAACTTGCAGCGCAACAGCTGTGCCTTCCCTTTGCTCCCAAGGGGGTGGGTGAGCGGCTGCAGCTTCCATCACTTATCCTGTAATAAATACTTCTGGGAGAGAAGGTCTTCTGGTCTCTCCACCACCCCCAACACCAGGTTGTGCTTTCAAATACAAACCTTAAGTATCCAGAGAAGGTTCCAAGAGTTAAGTTTGCGGTATCTACTGGCTTTTGGGATGATCCAGGCAGGCAGTGCTGGGAAGGTCACTCAGGAGTCCCCACAGCCTGGCGCAGGATGCTGTGAGCACACAGGGGGACACAGAGCTGCTCCCCTGTGTCCCTGGTTGCTGGCAGAGTGTGCTGGATGGGAAACTGCCCTCTGCATGGGCACATGCTGGACTTGATGATCTTAGAGGTCTTTTCCAGCCTCAATAATTCTGTGAAGGTACAGATTGGCAGTCGTTAAAGGCTTCTGGCATCTAGGAGGTGCCCCTGGACACGGGCACCCCACTGCCTCACCAAATGGGCTGCTCTCTAAAGGAGAGAAAAGTGAGGATGTGCTGCTGTTGGCAGGCAAGGCATGGACTTCTGCACAGTCAAAGCCACCAGCTTTGTGCTGCCTTGGTCTCTTACAGCAGGCAGGCACCTTGTCCTGCTGCGGTTAAATGGGGACAGCTACCTCAGACAGACCCGGAGACACGTGGCCATTAGTAAGCGCCTGTTGCCAAAAAGGAAGCGTGTGATGGGACTGCCGTGGGCTGCCTTGGCACGGTGCTCAGCTCTGTAACAGGACAGCTGGGCTGTGTTGTCTGGGCTTGGAATTGCCCGAGTTGTCGTATGGCAAGTGGGGAGAGAAGCTGACTGCAGCAGTTTGCCACCCCTAGGAAGAGCGATCCATGCAGGATTTTGGGGAGCGCCAGCTGTCAGACCTAGTTCTCTGCATGTTGTCATCTCAGACAAGGGGCAATGGGTGTGAGCTGGAACACAGGAGGTTCCACGTCAATCTGACAAGGAACTTCTTCCCAGTGAGGGTGACGGAGCACTGGAAGGGGCTGCACAGAGAGCCGGCAGGGCAGTGCCTGCATGTTCTTGCTGTTGTTTTTAATTAAATCAAAAGGACAGACTTCTGCGTGTCTCGTCCGTCGCTGGAAGTAAGTGTGTCTGATGATATCGTTTGGTCAGGAAGCAGTTAAACCAGGAGCTTTAAATAAAAGTCGAAACGGCACCTTTCTCAAAACAATTCAACCTTGCAGCTTCAGCAGAAGGAGCGGTGTGCGAGTTCCCATGAACTCTGCCTAACCTCCGAGATTTATTGATAAATGAAAAAACAAGGGGCCGGGTCCTGAAACCTTCCCTTACATAGGCACCAGCCTCGATGTGTTAACACGCAGCCCAGGGCTGGGTTCAGGATGTTTACTGCCTTCAGAGATGTTACAGAAAATGAACTAAAATAGTTTCAAAAACCAGCGTAAAGAAGCCAGTGATGTCTGTTCTGAACTGCCAGCGCAGCATTGGACTTGCCTCTAAAGCAACTGTGAGGTGGAGGCAGATGTCACCTGCTCAGATAAGCGGCACAGGCGTTAGTGGTTGCCCTCTGCATGAACACACGTGTCCTCTGAAAGGTTCAGCTCTCTTACAATGGAGCCCAGTTGCTTTTTTGGGTGGTGGTGCAGAGGTCAGGAGGGTGCCAGTGTGCAGCCACTGCTCGCAGGGACCACTGGGGCTTGGGCGAGCTGTTGGGGGCTTTGCATCACCCTCCTTCTTTCGTTACTAACTGAATAGACAATGAAGTTCTTGGGAGGAGAAGAAATGAAGTGTAGGGCATCTCTAGAAATGTTGTTTATGAGGAAGGACTGAGAGAGCTGGGGCTCTTCAGCTTGAAGTGGAGGCTGAGAGGAGACCTCATCACTCTCTACAACTACCAGAAAAGATGTTGTGGAGAGGTTGGTGCTGGTCTCTCCTCACAAGCAGTTAGGGACAGAACAAGAGGGACTGGGTTCAAGCTACAACAGGGGAGGTTTAGACTTGATATTAGGAAGACTTTTTTCACAGAAAGGGTGGTCAGGCACTGGAATGGGCTTCCCAGGGAGGTGGTTGAGTTGCCATCCCTGGATGTGTTTAAAGATTGTTTGGATGAGGTGTTGAGGGATGTGGTTTAGGGGCGAACTTGTAAGGTAATGGGCGGATGGTTGGGCTCGATGCTCGCAGGGGTCTCTTCCAACCCGAGTGATTCTGTGGCTCTGCCTCCACTGCCTGCACCTTTTCCTTTGCCAGCACTCACAGGAAAGGTTTTCTTTGTGCACATTGGGACGAGGTCAGGAGAAAGGCTGGGGCGTGCTGTGTAGTTCTCCCACGTCGCTGCCGACGTTAACAGGTGCAGAGACTTGCGATGTATTGCTCTGCTATAATGATGAATCCTTTACTTTGGGAAAACCTACAGCTGTGATAAAAACCAAGTCTGCCAAGGTGGCAGGGAAATTAGTATCTCATGATGAAAATGTGTTTGTGTAGATGTGTAGCTGTAGGTACATATTTAGCCCCAATTTCCATTCCTCTGCATAACATAAACTAATTCATTCCTTTCAGATAATTGATGAAAGGTAGATGGAGGCATATAGATATGTTTATGCCACTTCATGAGGTTACCCTGCACTTATGCTGGTGAGGGATAGATGAGTTTCCTCAGCTTAATGCAACCAAGAGATGTGGAAGGCTCGTTTCAAAAGGAGTAATGACACTTGGTGAAAATAAATTGTCAGAATTAGAACAAATCACCATCATCAGTGCAGGGGGGTTGGACTGGATGTTCTTTTGAGGTCCCTTCCAATCCCTAATGTTCTGTGATCCTGTGAATGGGTTTTTACTGCTTCTTGGCCTCTTGAGAGGGATCCAGATTCTCTGGGGGATTAAACCTCTGTGTTCCTTTATCCTGGCACAGGATAAAGGTGTCTAAGTGACCATAGGGGTGTGAAGTGGATGTAAAGGCTGCTTTGGCTAGTCAGAATGTTTATTGCAGGGGAGCCTGTGCAGGTGGATGGTTGAATGCCACCCTGTGTGTTGCACCCTTCACAGTGTGAGGAGGATGGGCACGGGGCATGATCCTGCCCTCTCTGCACTGATTGAGCCACTGCTATCCAGCAGTCAGCCCAGCCACAGACTTGGAAGCTGTTAGGAATGTGAAAAAACTGGGTCAAATGGTGCATTCCAGTTAACCACGATAAATTTATTGAGCAAAGGTGAATTGCAACCTACGAAACAAAAGAATTTGCTGGTTTTCTCCCATAAATGATCATTTTCCAGGTATTTTCGTGGGTCTGTGATTCTATGTGATGTGGTATTCTCATAATCACAGAACATTAGGGATTGGAATGGAACTCGAAAGGTCATCTAGTCCAATCCCCCTGCCACAGCAGGATCACCTACTAGACTTTCTCTTCCGATCTTTCCTGATCACCTAGTCCTTCTGGAACTGAGGGTAGAAGTGTGTCAGAGCAGCAGGTTTGTGTGCGGTGGAGGTGACCACAGCTGCAAAATAACAGATGCCTCTTATACGAAGGGACAGGCTGACCCTGGTGTCATGCTTTGAAATCGAAACTGGATGCCAAGCCTTTCTCCCCCTCTTTTTCTGATGAATATTCAGTATCACGTGCAGTGCTAGTTTAGGACTGACTGGTGTATTTGCTCAATGCAGAAGCCCATCTCCATGCTTTGCTGTAATGATGGAAATCACTCTTGATTCTTGACACCACCCTTGCAGAATGTTGAGGAGAGACTCGTGGTTTCAATGGGGTGGTCACCTGCTCTGTGGTGGCCGGAGACACGGAGTCATCAGTGTGCTTGACTCTAGCCAACCTTTGGTGTTCGGTCAGGGTGCCGGCGTGTCTAGCAAGACTGTACTTTGTGGAAGGCCCTCTCTCTCTCTGTACTGCCGAGACATTCAATGCCTGGAAACGTTTGCAAACAATGGTCTCTGACAAAGGAGCTGTGGCTGTGCGGAGGAAGCTCAGTAAGCGGGGCTGACGTCAGCTGGGATGGATGCTGACCAAACAGCGGCATCTGTCAGGCCAGCGCTCCTCGTTGCCCATCCATGCTGAGCTGCAGTGGACCTGCTGAGGTTGTGTCCCACTCATCTTCTTCCTGAGGTCTGCGATAATAGACAAATCCTATCATCCTGGGCCCCTCAGTTCAAGAGGGATGAGGAGCTGCTGGAGGGAGTTCAGTGTAGAGCAATGAGGATGATGAAGGAAGTGGAACATCTTCCTGATGAGGAAAGGCTGAGGGAGCCTGGGTCTCTTGAGCTTGGAGAAGACTGAGGGGTGACCTCATTAATATCTGTAAATATGTGGAAGGTGGGTGTCAGGAGGATGGAGCCAGGCTCTGCTCTGTGTCATCTAATGATAGGACAAGAGGCAGTGGGTGTGAGCTGGAACATAGAAGGTTCCATAAATATGAGAAGGAACTTCTTCACAGTGAGGGTGACAGAGCACTGGAAGGGGCTGCCCAGGGGGGCTGTGGAGTCTCCTTCTCTGGAGATATTTAAAACCCACCTGGACATGCTCCTGTGCGACTGGATCTAGGGGATCCTGCAGTGGCAGGGGGATTGGACTGGATGATCTTTCGAGGTCCCTTCCAATCCCTCATGTTCTATGATTCTGTGATTTCAGTTCTTGTTGGGCTCCCTTCCCTTCCTCCTCCCCTGTAAATTCATGGGTGTCTCTTTATCTCTCCCCGTTCCTTTTCTCACAGAACTAAGAGTGTGGAAGACATATAAATTTGTAACTACATTTACATCAGATAGTTGACAAAGTTCGCAAAATGTGATTGCAGAGATCAGTTTTGGTGGCTGGACAGCAATGGGTTGGGCACACTAAGACAGCTTTTCCTGCTAGAATCATAGAAACATTAGGGGTTGGAAGGGACCTCGAAAGATCATCCAGTCCAATCCCCCTGCCACAGCAGGATCCCGTAGATAGAATCTCAGAATCACTAGGGATTGGAAGGGACCTTGAAAGATCATCCAGTCCAGTCTCCCTGCCACAGCAGGATCATCTAGATAGAATCACAGAATCATTAGGGACTGGAAGGAACCTCGATGAAGAGAAAAAGGTGGGGGAACTGGAAGCAGCTGACATGGTCCCTTGTGAAATCTAAAATGAAGGTAATGGCAATTTTCCAGTGCCAAAGACACTGAGAAAACGAATCCACTGAGCTAAGTAATTCACTAACAAGCCTGTGATGCATCCTGCTGCTCTTATTTTGTGGAAAACCTCTGGTCTCCATGGACAGGCACTTGGGACTGTCCTCAAAAATCCAGTTGTGAACTTCAGCAGTGGAACTTCTGTAATAGAGAACAGTGGCCAAGAGAAGGGAGTGATGTTCAGACTCAGTGTAAGCATGAGAAACAATTACTTTGTGGGAAAAAACCCAAATCTCGAAGCAAATCCCAGTCATTTTAGGACAAACTACTTGGCAGCGGGGGTGGGTTAGTGATTTGGGAGCATTTCGGAGCCTTACTTTTCCATCTCCGCACTTGGTTCCTGACAGCACAAGGCCGGGATCGGGCATATCGTCACCCAAATACACGTGGGTGCCACGACACAGAATCTTGCCACCTTCCTGAAGCGGGATGTTGGTTTCTATGGAGACAGCGTTGGTACCGATGACGGGCCGATTTGCTCCTCCTTGACACTGGATTTTCCCACATTTAGCATCTCTGAAGTAAAGAACCAAACCCAAAGATTAATGAAATCACTTTGAACATGATAAACCCTCTCCCACCCACTCTGCATCTGCTCCTGTGTTTGTAGGGAGACCCTACCTGGGTTCACACTTAGCAAAGGAGCTCTTGGAGTCTTTGCCACAGTTGCCGTAAGGATCACCCGCTGAATTGACTCTCTCGAAGCAGATCCCAGGAGCAGGTTTTGCACCTGAAACGAAACCTGATCAGAACTTTCATCGCAGACAAGGGGTTTTTAGTAATTTCCTTTGAGCTCCATCACTGCTTTAGGGGCTGGTGGGGTGTGATGGGCACAGCGATGGAGCACAGCAGAACGGTCATGCTGGACTGGCATGTGAACTGCAGAGCCTCCACACACGGGGCTTCCACTGCTCTTTGTCTCTCTTGGCAGTGCTGTGTGACAGGCAACGCAGAACTCCGGCTCTTCTGGAGTTTCTCTCTTGAATCCTCCAAGGACACGAAACTTTTAGCAGATGCCAAGTCCAGTTTGGTGAAGAAAGACAAAGGCCATCTGGTAAAGTCAACTCCTTTCTTTTTACAAGAGTCCAGTTGATCCTAGTGAGATCCCAGGAGCTGAAGCCAAAGACAATACTTTTCAAGAAAGGCTGTTTCGAGAGCGATTCGAAACAAACGAGAACAAACCCAGTTGCAAACTGGACTGCTGTGTCTGTAAAGTCAAGAGCACATGCCATGGCAAGGAGAGCACGCTGCAGTTAGCTCAAGCTACAGGACTGGGGAGGGGAACTCATCCCCACCTTTATCCTCAGCAAATCCTCTCCTGAGAGGGATTGGAAAGGACCTCAAAAGATCATCTGGTCCAATCCTCCTGCTACAGCAGGATCCCCTAGATCCAGTCACACAGGAACACGTCCAGACAGTTTTTAAACATCTCCAAACAAGGAGATTCCACAACCCCCCTGGGCAGCCCCTTCCAGTGCTCAGTCACCCTCACTGGGAAGAAGGTCCTTCTTGTACTGATGTGGAACCTCCAATGTTCCAGCTCACACACACTGCCCCTTGTTCTATCATTAGAAGACACTGAGAGGAGCCTGGCTCCATCCTGCTTAAAAAAAGGGTCATTTCTACCGTGGTGATAGGAAGGAGGACTCTGGGAAGACAGGCAGCATCTGGTTCTTATCTACTGTAGTCGTTTATGATGGAGACATATCCTAACGGCAAAGGAACTTCCCTGGTGGGAGTTGTACTGGAAATGTTTGTGCAGACAGATTACTCATCCCTACATTTCAGCCGTTAAAAGGTGCTGTTAGAACATCTCTTGCAATGTCTTACACAGACAATCTTCTGTGCATTTTCCTTCAGGTTTCTACCTGTATCTTCTAGGGGAAGCTACATGTGGCGTTTCCTTCTCTGGAGATGTTTAAGACCCGCCTGGACTTGGTCTAGGTGATCCTGCTGTGGCAGGAGGATTGGACTAAATGATGTTTAGAGGTCCCTTCCAATCCCTCGTGTTCTAGGATTCTGTGAATACCTAGGTGATCCTGCTGTGGTGGGGAAACTGCACTGGATGATCTTTCGAGGTCCCTTCCAATCCCTAACGTTCTGTGATTCTGTGATCCTGTGAATATCTACAAAATGAAGGATCTTCTTCTCTAGTTTGACTGTAGCAACAATTAGTCAGCCGTGTACTACAGTTTAATCCCTCTGTTCTATCGTGAGTTGTGGGGTTTCACTTCCAGCCAGTAATTGCTGCTCCCTGCAAGATTAAGAGGCCCTCTGCTAGGGCCCTTTACTACCCCATATTTTCTTTCCACAGAGAGAACTAGTAGCACCGCCAAGTCTTTGCCAGCATTTCAATGACAGCCCTACTCAGACTTGCTTGGAGGAGACAAGATGGGAAGGAGATGCACTGGCTGCACCTTTCCACAGATACCTGCTATATACACCTTGGTGCTTTTGATAAATCAGCCAAACTGAGACAACAAGAACTGGCAGGTAGTGATGTGATAGCCTAAAGGGTGACATTATATAGCTTCTGCAGGGTTCCCTGATCTTTAACAGAGGCAGAACATCTCTGTGAATGGTACTTTTCCCTTACTTTCCCAGTGTTTTGTGTAAAGTGTGTGTGCCCCTCGCTGTGGGTAGGACATGTCACTTCTCCCGAGGATTTCATTTGGAAGCCTTCAAAGAGGAATCACAATCACAGAACATTAGGGATTGGAAGGGACCGTGGAAAATCAGCCAGTCCAATCCCCCCGACACAGCAGGATTCCCTAGATCCAGTCATACAGAAACATACCCAGGCGGGTTTGAAACGTCTCCAGAGAAGGAGACTTCACAACCCCTCTGGGCAGCGCCTTTCAGGGCTTTGGCACCCTCACCGGGAAGAAGGTCCTTCTCACACTGATGTGGAACCTCCTCTGTTCCAGCTTACACCCAGTGCCCCTTGTCCTATCATTGGATGCCACTGAGCAGAGCCTGGGTACCATCCTCCTGACAGCCACCCATTCCATATTTATGAACATTAACGGGGGTCATCTCTCAGTCTCCTTTTTTCTGGGCTCAAGAGAGGCTGAGCTCAAGCTCAGCCTTTCCTCATCAGAGAGATGCTCCACCCCCTTTATAACCTCTGTTGCTCTGCACTGGGCTCTCTCCAGCAGCTCTGTGTCCTTCCGGAACTGAGGGGCCCAGAACTGGACACAAGATTCCAGATGTGGTCTTACCAGGGCGGAGTAGAGGTGGAGGAGAACCTCTCTCAATCTGCCAACCATCCCCTTTCTGATCCACCCTAGATGCTGTTGGCTTTCTTGGGCACGAGGGCCCATTGCTGGCTCATGGCCATCGTGCTGGCCACCAGGACCCTCAGATCCCTTTCTCCTACGCTGCTCTCCAACAGGTCAGTCCCCACCCTATGCTGGCACTGTATAGAAGAAGGGGAGTTGGCGAAGGGGGAAGTTAGTTGTCTTTGGTTAATTTTTTTAAAAAGAGCTCAAATTCCTGAAGAAGAAAACACAGACACAACTGTAAAACTTCCAGCTGGTGTTGATCTTTTCACTAGTAACTCTGAGATTAAAGCTTCAATTAATTATCTGCATTTCACAGTCGCAAGCCTGACTAACACTTTCTACTGCTGAACAGCAATCTAACGCGATTAAGGATGAAATATTTGAACTAGGAGAGGTTTAAGACAGCACCCTCTCTTCCTTCTAACATCTTGCTGAAACTGAAGAACTCAGAACAGAACATGAGCTGCTGCTTCCCTGGAGAGCAGGACAAGAGCTGAAAATTCTTTGGAAGACTACGATCAAGCTCGCTGCGTTCGGAATACTTAGAATCATAGACTCATAGAATCATTAGGGATTGGAAGGGACCTCGAAAGATCACCTAGTCCAATCCTCCTGCCACAGCAGGATCACCTAAGAGGGACCCGCGTGGGATTCCTTCACTCCTTGTCATTAAGGCACAAGCAATAATCAAAAAGAAATCAACAAAATCATCCAGACCAGGCGCCGTGCAAAAAGCAATAGCCACGTTTCCAGCAGTTCCACGGGCAGCGTGTCGCTCCCTCCCTGTCTGTGCAGGGCAGGCACATTACCCATTCAGCTGCCTGCAAACATTAACGTGTGTGCAGGCTAGGGCAGCTTCAGAGGGGAAGGCAAAAGCCCTGCTGCAAGCCAGAGGCCAAGGACAGCTGGATTTCTTCTTCCACATCTGAGAAGACTGACTTTGTTCAGCCCTAGCAAATCTCCCATCCGTCTACCCTGATCACAGGCAATTGTTGTGGGTCTCATTTCACCATGGCTGGGAGCCCTGTGTCCCAGCTAGTTCAGCTGCGAGTGTCTCATGGTGATGACTAGAGGCTTCTGTGGAGATACCCAGAGCACGGACCACTTCTCCCCAGAGTGATGTGGGGGTCCAAAAGCTGCCAGAAGTTAACAGAATGAACTGCACTACAACTGCAAGTGACCTAATGAAGACTTGCTGTTAGAAAGAGGAAAGACTTCTTGAAATAGAACCACAGAACCATCCTAGGGACCCGTGGCATCATCGAGTCCAAACATCAACTCTGCAAGTTCACAGAATCACAGAATCATTCAGGTTGGAATAGACCCCTGGGATCATCGAGTCCAACCATCAACCCAAGTCTACAAGTTCACCACCTAAACCACATCCCCCAACACTACATAGAACCACAGAATCATTAGGGATTGGAAGAAACCTCAAAAGATCATCTCGTCCAATCCCCCTGCCACAGCAGGATCACCTAGACCACATCTAAATGCTTTTAAACTCATCCAGGGATGGGAATCAATCACCACCCTGAGCAGCCCAGTCTGACCACTCTCTCCAGGAAGAATTTCTTCCTGATGTCTAATCTAACCCTCCCCTGTTGGAACTTGAAGCCCTTCCCTCTGCTTCTGGCACTAATTCCCTGTGAGAAGAGACCAGCACCAACAACTCTGCAGTGTCCTTTCAGATAGCTGTAGAGAGCGATGAGGTCTCCCCTCAGCCTCCTCTTCCTCAAACTAAACAGCCCCA
>JAOXOE010028376.1:0-16282 GCA_028565055.1 Phoeniculus purpureus | reverse complement strand
TTCCAGCTCACACCCACTGCCCCTTGTCCTATCATTGGGTGTCACTGAGCAGAGCCTGGCTCCATCCTCCTGACACCTGCCCTTTCCATATTTATCAACATTAAAGGTAATACTTTATTCAGTCAAACCCTAAATACCCTTAACACTAAAATACATACAATGTCATGAGATGACTGTCCAAAACGAGCGGACAAGAATGACACAGAGCTATCCTCAGTCAGTTAGGACTGATAACAGGGTTCATTCTCCACTCCTCATCTGTGTCCCCTCCCCTGCTGTACGTGTTGAGGACATGGCGATGCTGAAAGCTTTTAAGGATACAAGGGAAGCAATGACAAGAGGGCAAGAGGACTTTATTTTTATTAGACCAGCTGATATCATTGGAAAAAGCATAAAAGCTTTAGCTGATCTGTTATACACCTAGGGGGTAAAAGGGCTGCTGGCCATGATATGAGAGGGGAAGACAAACTAGACAGCCAGCAGCTTTGATCTTCCAAGTAATGATAAAGTAAAATGCAAGTCCTAGCAGATTTTTCTTACTGTTATTTTGAGGTTCAGATGTACAGTCTGGTTGCTGAGGAACAGCTACCATGAGCTGCCCACAGCAAGTACAGTGTAATACAAGTTATTCTCAGTGAAAGAAGCTTAAGCCTCGTTATCTCACACTTACCAGGACTTAGAGTGCTCCAAGTACAGTCATTTCTGCTACTCTATTCTCTGGGGGGGTTTCAGATTCATAGGGTAACATTTTATGTCTCAGTGATGACCTCAGGTTCAGATCAGTTTCCAACTGAAAAAAACCTCTGTTTTTTAGGAGGGCTTTTTGACAGTTTGGATTAATTTTGCAGAGTAAATCACTTTTTAGAGTAACTGTGAACTGCATCACACAGTCACAGAAGCAGTTTCTCACACTTAAGCAAATAGCAGTTTTACTGAAATCAGGATTTCAGTTCATGCTTTTCTTGCCTCAGCACACCCGGCCCCTTAATAGAAATTGCTCAAAAGGCTCTCAGACAGTGGGACTCAAACAGAGCTCATCTGAAGACCAGCATTTAAGAAGTCAAACCTCTTCTACGACTCAAATTACTAGGCCAAAGAGCCAAAACATTCCTAACCCTGTTGCTGTCTGAGGTACGAGCTCACATCAGTATAATAAATTAACCATCCCCTGCTGAGTGTGATCTCTCTTTTTGCAGAACTCAGTGGCTTTTAGACTTTTAAAACCACCGTGTTCCTCCTGAGCCAAACAATCCCAATTACCCTTATTAACACCCCTGTGATTGCCAGCAGTGTCATCTTAACTCCCACACTGCACACAACGCTCTAACAGCAGCCCTTCATCTGGAGCTTATTTTTGAGGGCTAGCAAGGTGAAGGAGGAAAGGTGAAGCAACCAAAAGAATACTTCTGAATTCGTGGAAGAGAACCGAATAAAACCAAATCATTTTAAGAAGCTGCATTCAGTGACTCTCACACTCAGTTATCTGCCAAGAGGTGAAGCTAAGTCTCTCAAGGTGTAAAGTATTCCCACTTCCAAAACCAGACATTATCAGTCTGTATGAAAGCTGACAGCAAAAGAGAACAGTGGTTGTGCAGCCAACAGTAGGATTCCGTCTGATTTGTCCAGCTCTGAGGGAAGAAAACGAACTGGGTCGCACCGGGTTAGTGGTTGTAGCAGCCAAGAGCAGAGGTGCAAAGAGGGATGGATTGTTTGCAAGCAGACAGCGTTTGCCACAAGGATATTCTCGCCCCCGTGAAGTCTCCATGTTTCCACTGTGACCCTTGTCTTTGAAGGGGAGATTTTTTGCCAGTATCTCCAGCTTTTCTTTCCTCTGACAGAAAATAATCAACCTAAAATATCTCCTTCACAGAGCTGGTATTGCCCAGCTCCTCAGCAGAGGCAGAACAGCTGCGTCGTTGGAAGCTGCACCAAAAACCCAAGGAAAACTGCTGCATTCATTGTGCAGGACACTCTCACACCTGCAGTCTTCCTGGTACCTCAGCACAAGGGGAAATGGAGATGGTCACCTCAAATGTGATGTCTCTGCACAGCATGGAGAGCTTAGGTTGTCTTCAGCTCTAAATAAAAGCAAGCTGTTGCAAATCACTCTCTGGACAACTGTTTTGAAAAAGATTATAAAGGAAAATCCAGTCTGACTTCTTCCAGAGTGTATCTGGACTTGCCCCCAAGCTGGGCAGCATGGAAAATTGTCCCTTGGGCTGTGCAGGGCCATGCCTTAGCTCTGGCTCAGTGTCTAAACCCTGCAGGAGGTGATGACTAGTGCCAGAGGCAGGTCATGACCCTACAGGCTTCTGTAATATGTTTGGTTGAAGAGACCTTTAAGATCATCAAGTCCAACCTCTGACCAAGCACTAAACATCATATTTACCCCATGCTTCCTTGGCCACCTGTTCCCTAAATCCTTGTTGGTAATTCATAGAATCACAGAATCGTTCAGGTTGGAAAAGATCCTTGGGATCACTGAGTCCAACCATCAACCCTACTCTACAAGGTCACCTCTAAACCACATCCCCCAACACTACATCTAAGTGACTTCTAAACACATCCAGGGATGGGAACTCAACCACCCAACCACCCTGGGCAGCCCATTCCAGTGCCTGACCACTCCTTCCATGAAGAAATTCTTCCTGATGGCCAGTCTAACCCTCCCCTGTTGAAGCTTGAAACCTTTCCCTCTGGTTCTGCTCCTAATTACCTGTGAGAAGAGACCAGCACCAACATCTCTACAGTGTCCTTTCAAGCTACCATCTCCTTGTGATCTTAAATGAACCATATCTTTCACAGTAATTCAGAAGTGTGGGGAAAAGGAAAGATGAGAATATATTCAAAACCAGGAACCCAGTTTTGATTGCTCAGGTGCCTTTTGTCTTGCCATCTGAATCACAGAATTACTGAAGCGCACAAAGCCCTCTGAGCTCATCCAGCCCAGCCCATGACCTAACATCACCACGGCAGCCAGACCAGGGCACTAAGGGCCACAGCCAGGCTGTCCTTAAACACCTCCAGGGATGGCAACTCCACCATCTCCCTCTCCCTGTGCAGTCCACTCCAGGGTCTGATCACCCTGTCCGTGAGGAAGGGCTTCCTAAAGCAAAGACTCATCCAAATTATAGCTGCAAATGTGCAGACACTGCACATTGCATTTGTCCTTCTGCAAAGGGAATGGCTTCTGCCTAGATGAATCCATCAGCATTACCAAGTGATATCCCTGCTAGGAAAATGTTGCCTTGGTTCTGAGGAAACAGGTTTTCCTTTTAACAGAACAGACATGAGTTCTATGTACCCACTGACTAAGGTCAACAAGATTTCTACAAGAATTATCCTCTTTCCAGTTCCAATTTCCAGGAACTCAACCAGCAGTGATTCCTTGTCAGTTTACATACAATCCGAGCCGGAGTTTCCTTTGCATCAGCAGCACACACCTAATTACTTTTAGTGATCTCATTACATGACCAGGACTGAAAATTAACAAGACTCGAGGAGATGAAATAGGA
Organism: Phoeniculus purpureus; assembly: GCA_028565055.1. Classification (NCBI taxonomy): domain Eukaryota; kingdom Metazoa; phylum Chordata; class Aves; order Bucerotiformes; family Phoeniculidae; genus Phoeniculus; species Phoeniculus purpureus. The sequence goes on along the minus strand of JAOXOE010028376.1, from coordinate 12,767 downwards.
AAGAGCATCGTATTTCATTCAGCTTTAACTGAATGCAATTACTTCCATGAGAGTCACTTTCTCAGCCATCATTTCTACCCGCTCATTTTATTATTAATTCTTTTGAACTAGAAAATTATTCACATTGCAAAACTGCCATCATTTTGCTGACATAAGTGCTGAGAGTATTGCTGGAGATTATACTTCTTGTAGTCTCCTCTAATGAGATGACTCTGTTACCCGTGAGTTTGGACAGGGTCGGAGTTGCCGTTTCCAGGGCTGACAAACTGGAGGCATTTTAGTTCACAAGAGGTAGTTGGGGTGTCATCAAGACCCTTCCAAGTCCTTGCCCAACAGCACAGAGCACTAACTGCGTGACAGAAGTGTTTCCATTCTGCTCTGGGAACAGCTGTGCTTCCAGTATGCCCTGATCAAGGTACTCCATCCATGTTGTGCCACCAGTTGTTAGAGCTGCGCTAGCTGAAGTGCAGAAATACAGTGAAGGAGGCACAGAGACAGGAGCCCTACTGCAATGATTCACAGAAGTGCTTTCAAGGAAGTGATAGTTAATTCCTCAGACAAACAACAATATGTATTTGCATGCCTAATACCAGACAAGTTGTGAAAGAAAGCTTAGACTTACAAACAGGTTTTAATCTTGGAGGGATGAACATGATTTGAGGTCCTTTCCATGGTTCTATGATTTCTGAGATCTGTCTAAAGATTTGAAAATCTTTGAACTAGTGACTTTTGTGGCTGTTCAGTCCTTCCCTAAGGTTGGAGGTAGTGTTAGCAAGAGCTGAAGAGTGGGAAGATGAAAATGAGAGATCCCAGGGGAATCCAAGAGATTCCTCCCAAAAATCCAGTTCACAGCACTGCTGTAGGGAAAGACAACGTACATTTTGCAGAGCATGGGCCAGACTCTGAACTGTGTTATAATAATCTCCACAGATATCAGAGGGGGAGCACAGCAGGAGAAGGAAGTACTGTGCTAAGTTATTTTTACCCTTACCATAAGTCAAGGCACTTATTTATACTTTTTCATTCTTTAATGTTCCCCTACTCAGCATCTTCTAAAAAGAAATCAAACCCACCAGCAAAATCAGTAGCAACTGTTGAACTAGGAGTTCTGCATTCGTCTCCCAAGTTTTTCAGGACTAATCCTGGCTATAAAATGGGGAGAAGCAAGAAAAAGCTCTCATCCATATTGGGAGACTGGAAGGTCAAGGGGCACCTGAGGCTGATTGTGCCTCTAGGGGTGTAAGAGCAGAGTCGTTGGCAGAGAGAGTTTGACTCCTCTGTTTTGTTGGTGTTGTGGTTCTCTCCATACCCTGTCTGTGCTTGATCCTACTGGTGTGGGAAGGGGGCAGCATCTCCTTGAGTTATCTGTTATGGCTGCTGCTGATTACAGGAAATTATCTCTCATGTAAAAATGTCGTCATTTGGCTGTGCTCCTTGCTTGGAGTCATCCTGTGCCCAAGACCGACATCAGCAAACACAAGTGTTTTCAGGGAAGAAACAATGTGTGAGGGTTGGGTGGGATGTAGCTGTCCTCCTCCCTCCCCACCTGCCTCTTCACATCGGGACCTGAACACATCAAAGTTGTCACGGTGTTTGAAAGACTGGGCCTCTTGTTGGAAAGTTAATGGAGACAGATGTAGTACAACAGAGAAAAGTCATCAGGTTTGATTTACGTCTATCTCTCCAGTACTACCAGTGACAGCAGAAGATTTAGGTAGTAGTGGTGTTGTTTAGGTCTCTTCAACACACCTAGATAAGAAACACTGGAGAAGTACCAGGACTGCTCCATAATAAGCAAAGACACCAGTACAGGAAAGCAAAAGAGAGTGCAAATTAACTTTGCCCCACGGAAGGTGAGAGACTTCAGTATAAACTGAACTGAGGGACCCAGAACTGGACACAAGATTCCAGATGTGGTCTGGTCTCACCAGAACAGAGTAGAGGGGAAGGCGAACCTCTCTCCATCTAATAACCACAGCCCTTCTGATCCCCTCCAGGATGCCACTGGCCTTCTTGGCCACACGGGCACAGTGCTGGCTCATGGCCATCCTACTGGCTACTAGGACCCCCAGGTCCCTTCCTCCTATGCTGCTCTCTAACAGGTCAATCCCCAACCTATGCTGGTACCTGGGGATGTTCTTGCCCAAAAGCCACCAATAACTTAGAACAGTGCTGAAGCTCAGGCACGAATGCACAAGACGGCAAGCATCCGTCAGTAGGGAAACTAATAAATGTTTCACAGGGATTATAAAATGTGGGGGTAACTTACCCTAAGTGGGCTCCCACATAGTATAATACCCAGTCTATATTAGATAGTAGATATGAGGATTTGTTTCAGTAACAAGCTGTAGTGCAACGTCCTCTCGTCGTTTCTCATGCTTCAAATTAAAATGGACAGACCAGAACCCAAATCTTCATGTACATCTTAAGAAAGGGTACACACTTATTTTCTCCAGGAAAGTGACTGTGCAAAGTGGAGGCAGGAGTCTCTCTGCAGGGAGCGATATGAACTTTGATAAAAATGCAAAGAGACTTGAGCAGAGAAAACCAAAAGCACAAAGGCGGCGCAGCAGAAAGGGAGATGCAGTAACTAAAAGCACAGTGAACTGTATCTGCAGGAGCAGAAAGAACAAGAAAGTGATATCATAGGGAAAAAAGAGAGTTATCCTTAAAGCAAAACAGGATCAACATCAGCACAGGTCTGTAGCACTGTGTCTTATTAATAAGATTTACGCAAGCATGAGTGACTGGCAAAAGCAGATGAAGTAGGATTGCATTGCTGGATGAACCTCAATAGAACAATGATCCAGCTGCAGAGGACTTACAAAAATCTGCCTGGTTCAATCCCATTACGACAGCCATGGACTCAAAGAGGGACTGCGACGCACAACTTTGACAGCAAAAATAAAGAGATTATATGCTGACATTTCAATAAAAGAGAGATCAGTAAACAGCAAAAGCTGCCATTCTCTTTGCAGGAGAAGATAACTGGGTTCTCATAGTCACTTCAACATTTCATTGGTACGGGTGGGTCGATTAGTAACCCAAAGAAAAGGAAAAATAAGACTGCAAGAAAAATTATTGCACAGATTGTTCAGGAACTTTTTGGCCCACCAGATAACCTACATCTACAGAATACAACCATGTGTTTCCTTACATACCTCTCAGATCTAGAAAAGTCGCTCTTTGATCTAGAGAAACTGATTTCATAAAGAGAAAGTACTAGTGAGCTCATCCCAACAGCTCCCTAGCCCCTACACCATGCCCTCAAGTGCTCCAGCTACTCAGCTTTTAAACACCTCCAGGGATGGGGACTCCACCACCTCCCTGGGCAGCCTTTGCCAGTGCCCAACCACTCTCTCAGCAAACAACTTCTTCCTAAGATACAATCTGAGCCTCCCCTGACACAACTTAAAGCCACTTCCCCTCATCCTATCATTAGGAATTTGGGAGACCAGCAGCAGCGTCTCTACTACCTCCTTTGAGGGAGCTGTAGAGAACAAGAAGGTCTCCTCTCAGTCTCCATTCCTCTGGACTCAATAACCCCAGTTCTGTCAGCTGCTCCTCACAGGGCCTGTTCTCTAATTACCCTGCTAACCCCTGCTCAATTATTTAAAGCTTAGCCCTTCTTTATTGAATTTTACACTTTATTAACTGGCCCAACAAACACAGGAGGAGCTACCGGCTCAGTAACACAAAAGGAGTCAGGATTATTTTGAGCTCCCCAATATTAGTAACTGGGCTTCAGAGACACAACAGAGAGCAACGATTGCCAGCAGGGTACAAAGGACAAAGCACTGACTCTGAAGGATGCAATTTCCCCATATTCATCCACAAGCAACTCCACAGAGCACTAACAGCTCATAGCGATAAGAAAAGTTTGAACAGTGTTTTAAAAAGGAGAAGTAAAGAGAGCTAACAGAGGGTGAGCTTTAGAGGGAGCTTTAGAGGGAGGTGTATGATATGTATTTAATTCTGCTTGTAGCTTAGTCAATAGTTTTGAGAGCCCTTCTCAAAACCAGGGAAAACACTTAAGCGTTTGGGAACAGATCCAATTTCCCTTGTACTCCTTATCATTTCAAGGAAAAGAAAGTGGATTCTCGAGTGAGGTGTAAAGCAGAACTGAAATTGTAGAGACCAGCTCATTCAGGGCAATGAAGACAGATCTACACAGAGCCAGCTGCTCCACTCAGAAGCCCCAGAGTACAGACACTCCAGTACCACCCACACCAAAATTTCTCTGAAGTCTCACCACTCTAACAAGGAACACAAGAGAGCCCAACGCCAAGTACCACAGTTGTAGCACTTTTCTAAGGGAAAAAAAATCAACAATAACAAAAAAAACCCCAAAACGAAGAACCAACATCATCAACAACAACCCAAAGCACATCAACAGGTTTTACAGCTTGGACTTCAAACCTGGTTTACAGACTGATGCGGAAATAGGTACCTGGCAGTGACACACTCTGCTCTGCAAGTCTTTGTCAGTGCAAGAAGAAGGGTGCTGAACACCAATGGTTACAACAAGTGTGAGCAATAATTGGCCACTGAAGTTTCAACATCAGGACTTCAAACTGGGAAAAATGGTCACAAACAGAAAAGCACTCAAACTTGTGGTTCCAAAGAGGAAATGCATCAGGCACTCCACTGGGATTCAGTAGGGCTGATGGGTGAGGGAAGAGCCTCAAAATAAAAATGAGCAAACTTCTACCAAGAGTCTTAAAAACTTTAAAAATGTAAGTATGTCCCTGACAGTTGAACAACATTACAAGATAGTGACTTTTCACTGCTTTTAGGAGGAAGATGTAACCAGCACAGAGGTTCTAGCAATATTTCCTCCTTTAATTTAGTCCCATGACTTCCCCAGGTAATAACAGACAGGTTCAAACTGGGCTCTTGAAATGAAATACAGGACAAATTTGCTTCATTCTTTGTATCTGCAATCATTAGCCTTTCAAAAATTAGACAAAGGAGTACCTGAAAGAACACACTCTCCAGCACTTTTCATGTAGTCCAACTTTGTTCTCAGTTTCTCTTCAGCCCCTTAGGAGATTAAAAACCCACGTTGCTTTCTCTTCCAACCACACATGTCCTTTTCCATTTGTCAAGCACTAACTCCCCACACCCCTCGTGTTACTAATTATGCTTAAAATTAGCATGCGAGTAAACAGCTAGAACCTCGTTGGTGCATCTCCATCACCAGAGATGACATGAAAAGAAATGTCATGTTGAGTCCCTATCCTCACAGCACATCTCTCAAAGCACAGCCACAGCACAACCAGTGAAGTTATTCCACATGGGTAAGGGTAAGGATAAACAATGCCAGATCTTCAAGGCAGCCTTCACTCATTTTCAGATGAAGGGGAGAAAGACGTTGACTCAGAAAAATCCACAAAAAGCTACTCAATCTGGCATTTGCTCCTCCTGAAAATTTCCTCTCCTCCAACTGATGTGCAAAGAGAGGAATGTTTACTACAAGTCAAGGGGCACAGCAGTCGGCAGGCAACCACTCAGGGAAGGCACAGCTTGTCGCAGCCCAGAAAACGGATGAGATTCAGTGGTGTCTGTTTGTGCAGCACAGCTAATGAGCTGCCATCATACAAGGAACTGAGACTATTTCATCTCCACACAACAGGTTTAAGGGACTGGATTTTCACCTGCTCCTTATTTTTTAGCCTGCTGTATGTGTTAAAATGTGAGAGCTGAGTGCATTTTAGAGTAACGAAGTTTGCTCCCACTTTCCACACATTTAAAAAGTTGAAAAAAGCCTAGAACAGTAAAATCAAATCCAGTGTCATACTTGAATATTGTGTCCAGTTCTGGATCCTCAGTTCCACAGAGTCATAGAATCACAGAATCATTAGGGATTGGAAGGGATGGACACAGAGCTGCTGGAGAGAGTCCATCACAGAGCTAAAAGATGATGAAGGGAGGGGAGCATCTCCCTGCTGAGGAAAGGCTGAGGGAGCTGGGGCTCTGGAGCTGGGAAAAAGGAGCCTGAGGGGTGACCCCACAAATGTTGATAAATATGTGAAGGGTGGGTGTCAGGGGGATGGAGCCAGGCTCTGCTCAGTGACATCCAATGATAGGACAAGGGGCAGTGGGTGTGAGCTGGAACAGAGGAGGTTCCACATCAATATGAGAAGGACTTTCTTCCCGGTGAGGGTGCCAGAGCCCTGGCAGGGGATCCTGCTGTGTTGGGATTGGACTGGGTGATCTTTCAAGGTCCCTTCCAATCCCTAACGTTCTATGTTCTATGTTTCCTTATCTGTATATTATTTTAAAAATGCATAAACACAGAAGTCTGCAAGGTCTAGTTTGACTGCAATCTGGTATTGTTCCACTGGCAAAATGGCCATGAACCCTTTGAAAGCTTCATTTTTCATGAAAACAGAGAGAATTCCTTTTAATCAGTAAAGGAAAGATTCATTCCACCCCCAAAGAACCATCTGGAAGTGACAATGTCAAGGCAGATATCTAAACTCCCTCTGCATACATAGAGGACACATGGGGAGCTGCTGCTCTCCACCAACACACCTATGTTTAGGCAGGTGAGGCTCACTGGGCAGGTCCCAGGGTTTGTACCACTGCTGGTGTCTGAAGCCCTAAGCACTCAGCTAGAAATCTGCCCTGCCCTTGAGGTCCCCTTTCTCCCTCTGGTAATTATTTCCTCTCACTAAGTTGAAGAGGAGCAGTGGCAAGGGCTGTGATTACATGCATGAAGGAAGCTCACTAATACAATTGAAATGCTAATGGCTCTAGACAACTTGCATGAAAGTATTTTCTGCCAGTGAGCACTGAAAAAATGGAGAGCAACTCTCTTCTGCCTCAGCCTACTCACAGTAGAACCCGTAAGCTGTTTCAACCCTTAGACACCACTGTCCTCCACACTGCACTGAACGGAGCCTACAAACAGAGAAAAGAAAATCACAGAATCACAGAACATTAGGGATTGGAAGGGACCTCAAAAGATCATACAGTCCAATCCCTCTGCCACAGCAGGATCCCCTAGATCAAGTCGCACAGGAACATGCCCGGGTGGGTTTTAAACATCTCTGGAGAAGAAGACTCCACAACACCCCTGGGCAGCCCCTTCCAGCACTCCATCACCCTCAACATGAATAGGTTCCTTCTCATATTGATGTGGAACCTCCTCTGTTCCAGCTCACAGCCGGTGTCCCTTGTCCTTGGTGCCATCATTTGATGCCACTGAGCAGAGCCTGATATCAACATGCATGGGGTCACCACTCAGACTGCTTTTTTTTCCAAGCTAAAGAAACCCAGCTCCCTCAGCCTTTCCTCAAAATACCCTACTTGGTTTCACTGGGAAGACACTTGCAGGAGGAACTACCCACCAGGAATAATGATGAGGGAATTAAAGCCATGAGTGACATAATCCCTCTGATTAGACATCTACTTTAAACCTCAGATATTTGCTGCTGACATTGCTCTCGGTACCTTCCTCCACTGACAGACTGTGATTTCAACGGGACTGACGCACAAAGCAGAGCACTGGGGCAGTGTCTCACGCTAGAGGCACTTCTGGAAGAAATAACCTTTTACGAACAAAGCGACAGAGATGTGCCCGATGAAAAGTACCGTTTGGACTTCCGAATCTCTCAGTGAAGTTACACCAGCTAACAGGAGAGGGAGAAGCACGAAAGGACCTGCTATTTTAGATGCAAGTGTCGTTCCCATTCTGAATTAAACACTTGACTGTTTTCCTCAAGTTTTGACACTCAGGGTTCCGCCGTCTCCCAAGGCACAGTCCGTATCACATTCTTCTGCCTCTCCCTGCAGTGTTTGTGGATTCTAGTATCATTATGAGACCAATTATGACAGCTCTTATCGCCTGTATCACCTGGCCACAGAATCCTTTGCCTTTATTGAGGATACTCCTGGATAATTAGTGTTTGTCTCAAGCACATCCCCTCAGTATTTCATGTTCTTTCTTAACTAAATACAGGATATTTAGAAAAGCTCTAAGAGCTATTCTTTTTATTACCAACCCACCAGACCACTTCGGGTTTGTCTCTCCAGCTGATTTGTGCCTGTTTTCTGACAGGGAGCCGTTTCCTTCAGCTCAGAAGGCGGCTTAATGCCCGTTTGGCTACTTAAGTGGCAATTCCATCTGTAATTAGAATGCACGATTTCCACTGCTCCACATGTCTAGGAAATTAACTCTTTGCAGAATCTACTCCATCCAGAACTGGGCAGAAACTTTGGTAAGGGCTCTGCAGTTTCCTGCAACTCACACCAGAGGCTGGGGTGGAAAACTTAGTTCCTCGCAGAGATGAATGCCTGAAAAGATAATCTCAGCTCTCATTCTACCAGATTCAGGATGACAAGGACAGGAAAGCACTGTTAGCAGCACTGGCAAGGCTGGGATTTGAACATGTTTCTGCCACAGTGCAAGCTGACGCCTTCCCCTAGGCTCCAGAGGTGATGCACGTGGCTGTGTCCTCATTTCTAAGCTGAGTGTAGAACTTAACAGACCAAGGGGCTCAAACACCACCATTTTCATATTTCCTCTTGTAAACTGAATGCCACCTCAGCACTTACAATTCCTATGCCAAGAAGTACATTTTCCAAGGGTTACAGTCATCCTGAGCAGGGAACAAAAGCAACAACGATCACAGGTTCCCCATCGTTTCATTACAAACCTTGACGTGAGCAGGCTCTGTGCGAGAGGATTCAGTCTGCGCTTCAAAAGCCCAGAACAGATTCAAGGGCAGCCAGGCATCACAAAGGTGATGAGAAGCAGCCCAGGGAGAGGGTGGTGCAGAAGGAGTAGCAGCATCTGACAGCCTGGCACGGACAGCATTTCCAAGAGGGTGAAGCAAGACAAGGCCAAGGTCTCATGTAAAAGACTGAAAGGAGAAAAGGTTCAAAATGGGTTTATGTGGAAAAACTCAACCTTGATACCTGCTGGTAACGAGCTACAGAAAGTCAGGATGGCCAGCTAACAATCAAGGTGAGCTGAGCACTCAAAGGAGTGTTGTTGTATGCATGAGCCCAGCAGCAAACACGAGGCCAGCTGTGAGTTCAGCAGACATAGGGACTTAGATCAGGGATTCTGCTGGGGGTTTCACTTTGCCACAGAGAGTGGCTTTGTCAGCCTTGTGTCCCATAGGAAAAAGGATTTCTGAAAGTAGAATGAGATGTTTAAGGCAGAATAAAGCAGGACATGAATCTGTCGGAGTAGGCTCAGAGAAGGAACACAAAAATGATCAGAGGGATGAAATACAACACATACAGTAAAATCATAGAATCACAGAATCATTAGGGATTGGAAGGGACCTTGAAAGATCATCTACTCCAATCCCCCTGCCACAGCAGGATCACCTAGATCAAGTCACACAGGAACATGTCCAGGTGGGTTTTAAACGTTTCCAGTGAAGGAGACTCCACAACCCCCCTGGGCAGCCCCTGCCAGGGCTCTGTCACTCTCACCATGAAGAAGGTCCTTCTCACAATTTTGTGGAACCTCCTCTGCTCCAGCTCACACCCGCTGCCCCTTGTCCTATCATTGGATGACAGTGACCAGAACCTGGCTCCATCCTCCTGACACCCACCCTTTTCCATATTTATCAACATTCATGGGATCACCCCTCAGGCTCCTGTTCCCAAAGCAAAAGAGCCCCAGCTCCCTCAGCCTTTCCTCATCAGGGAGATGCTCCCTCCCTTCACTACCTTTGTGGCTCTGCACTCAAGCAGTTCTGTGTCCTTCTGGAACTGAGGGGCCCAGAATTGGACACAATATGCCAGATGTGGTATCACCAGGGCAGAGTAGGGAGAGCATTTTTGTTCTTATTCATAAGCTCCCTGGCACTTTTCTAACAAAAGCAGTTTCAAAGCCATTAGGTATCAAAAATGCCCAATGAACCCACCTTTTATATTGCAGCACATTATTTTCCATTGGATAACTGTATCTCACGGTGCCCTGAGTTTTGCTAATAGACGTGGTTGTTTTACTAATCCAATCTGGCCAACAAAAAAGGCACTTTCATATATCACAGTAAGTTCAATGGCTCGTGGCAGAAGAGCTGGGACATAATTCTGCCGTGGTATGAACATGAAGTCCTCTTTCAGAAAGATTAATCAGTTTGCAGGATTCCCTCCTTTTGCCCATTAAATGGAGATTGTTATTTAAGAGCTTTTCTTCAATAAAAACATGTTGCTTAGCTGGCTCTGTTGCTGCCTTTTCCATTATTCACACCTGCATCAGCCTCACCCCAGCTGCCCTCCACCTTCTCTTCACTCTGGCCTTCTCTCCATTACCTTTCTAGCAGGTCCATACTTCACTGTATGATGGAAAGAGGAAACTGGTCTGGCTGGAGTGGCATAAAACCCACAGACTTGAACAATGCACAGAGAGGTCCATAAACCTCCTTCCTGCTCTTTATTCAACTGAATCCAAGTCTTCTTTCCTAACAGCACATGTCCACACCTCCCACCTCTTTCTTTCAAGTTCCTACATAAATCTGCATATGATATGATCTCTTTTCCCGGTGTTCCTCTCATGCCTCTACATTCCACACAGCTTGCAGCCCCCCAGATATCTACTTAATATCTGCAGCTTCACCCTATTGACCCTATGAAGCATATCCCCTTCCTCAGTGCTCAGAGCAGCTTCTTGCTCTCACAGACATGCCTGCTAATTTAATCCCTTCTTTCCTCTCTCCTTTGTCTTCTTCACATGCAGTTACCGAGATTTCCACCTTTTCTATGTCTTAAATGATCTTAATTCAGATCCATGTCTAAATTTCTCTTAATTCTGATTTGGACAGCAAATCTGAACAAAAGGACATGCTCCCACACTTCCCAGCTCTGAACAGGCAACCTACAGCCTGAAACAATCCTCATGCAATCCAAATTAATCTGTGGAGAGGGAACTGAAGCTAAATCACTCTACCCTGACATTTTTTCCAGGCTAGGAATGTGTTAGCTGACCTTGAGATGGGTTGTCAGTGTCATACTCCAGGTAATTTGTACACTTTCCAAATCTCTGGGTTCAAGGGCAAGGGGTTTAGGGGGGTAATGACTGAAAAATTGCTAGTGAAGCCTCAATAACATAGGAGATTTGGAGCAGAGAATTGTAAAGCTTTCTCCAGCGATGTCTTGAATGCAGTTTAGCTGGTGGGATGCTGGTGGGTGTGGACCTCTGTGTGTGCACATGGCTTTACACAAGAAGTCTTGCCACATACCTTGGTCTGGCAGTTGGGGGAGCATCCCCAGCATCTGCCGAACCAGCTTACAAATGCACAAGAACTCTGCAGTAAGTACAAACATGGGTTCAGGGCAGGGGGGAAAGGTCCTACAGAAACACTATGTCACATGTGGAACTTAGCTGATGCTACAACACCTACTGCACCCAGCTGCTGGGTGAGTTGTGACCTGTGACCAGTAGCTGTGCTGGCACAAGCTTTGCATGTGGTTGTGTTTCACTGTAATTTTGGCTCTGGAGTAAGCTGTGGCAGCAGAAACTTCCCTTCCCCAATATAATTCACCTGCTTTTTTCCAGGGAAATAAGCATCAGTGCAACTACTTTGGCTAACAAACACCTTCGCCTTCTCGAAAGTCCTTGGTTTCGAAGTCTTGAAGACACACTGGTTTTGGATTGTCTATGTCTATGGGGGATTGGACTAGATGATCTTTCAAGGTCCCTTCCAATCCCTAATCATTCTAAGTTAATCAAAAACAGGTCTGGTCTCTTCTGTTCACAGGATCACTTTGTTTGGAAAAGACCCCTGGGATCATCGAGTCCAATGCTGTTGCTTGTCACTTTTAACAGCATTACTTACATCTTCTTTTCTAAAATCTCTCCTACTTCTATGAGTTTGTATATAGCCAGTAAAAATTAATCACCAGAGCACTGGGGAGCCATTCCCACCTGAGTGGTCACAGCATTCAGTCTCCTTCTTGCATCCAGGGGGGGAGTGATGCTGATAAGCTTTCACCACGCAGCTACTCTGCCTGACTGTTATTAACACATTTTAACCCTGTTGCTTAATCCTCCCTTCTCCTCCATTTCCCCTGCTCTTCCGTTCCCCTTCAGCATTGTCATTTCATTCAGTTTGGTTAAAAAAGTAGAACTACCACCTGACAAAAAATTGCCTGTGCAAAAGAAAAGCCAGACAACATCCTGCTGCTCACACTTAGCTCTGCTAATTCCCTGAGATGCATTGCTGGGATAATCAGATTAAAATGTTCCAAAATGGATCATAATAAGACCAGGAATTAAGAACGATTGAGCTTTCATTATCGTAACAACAGATAAATACAAGTGAAAATGGAAAATAAATTGAATTGCGTGTAAGCACTAAAAACTCTTCCAAAGGATTAGCTGAACACTATTAAAGTGATGACGACAGGGTAAGTACTTGACTGTGGATGGCAAGTAATAGCTCAGTAATTATGTTCTTTTACCGCTTTTTAATTACCTTTTATTTTTACTAAAAAGTTCTTGCAAACTGGAATCAGGACTGAGACTCTGCTGTGCCTAGTGCTGCTCATTCATATAGATGGAAGAGCTTCATCCAACAGTAAATTCTGTGAAACTGAGCCTCAAGACAGCAGATCTGCAGGCAACAATCAAATTCTGTCTGTCATAGAATCACAGAATTCTTGAGGCTCAAAAAGACCTCTAAGATGATCAAGCCCAGCTCATGATCACCAATCAGCCAGGCTGGGCCACAGCCAGGCTGTCCTTCAACACCTCCAGGGATGGGGACTCCACCACTGCCCTGGGCAGTCCAGTCCAGCCT